>JBBPMJ010000720.1:0-15962 GCA_038090255.1 Austroboletus niveus | reverse complement strand
AGTCCGAGCTCTCAGACTGGGAGGCATCGTGAATAAACGAAGGTCGTAGTATGGATATATAGGAATGTGTACGAAAAATTAAAAGAAACAAGGAGGATATTGGACGAAGGAGGGTACGTTAACGAAAAAGTAGCAAGTGCGTCTCTGAGCAGGCTGACCTTCACATACGCGCGACATGGGCACGTGATGAAAGTCAACCCCTGAATCGTGTTTCGGCGTGGGTCATATCGAGTGAGGTCATCCCCTGCATCACCATCCACCATTCAGTTTGTTCTTTGGCACAGTCTGGTTATACTGCGGGGATCCCCAACCCGTCAAATTGAAGTTGGTATACGCTTCTTGGTACCTGTGACAACGTCAACGCCAAAAATCCCCATATGAACGAGATAGACACACGCGTTGATATAAGCAGCTGTCGGGAAATCAGGCAGATCACATCCAATGTTCTTGGCGTTCGAAGGTTGATACACCCGAATATATATAGTCGATCATCATCGTCGCGGGCAGTTGAATGTTAGCGAAATCGATCCCTCCAAAGTTTTTCGAGAACCCGAGATTGGCGATGATGTACTATACAAGAGACGCATCAACGTTGTCATGCTATGAAAAAGAGAAGAAAAAAAGGTACCATGGGCTCCTGTGGAATTGGCCGCTGTCCGATTTCAGTGAGTGGATGCGGTGCCAGCCCGCCTGCATACACCGTCCAGACATGCTGATCGTTACTGATCCATATAATGTACCCCTTGTCGAACCCAGGAACGTATTCGAAACCATACACGCTATAAGACGCTTGATCGAGTTGGTAGCAGTCTTGATCAGTGACGGTCAAGCCACTCGCGGTTTGCTGAAACGCCCCTACGTCTGACTCAACACCGTATCGACCGTCCTATCGTTCGACGCACCTCCGACATAGGGATTGAGTACCGTAATATTCGGCTCGTAGATGGCGTAATTATCTGTCGTATTTTGAAATTGATATGCAGCCTACGACACTGTCAGCTCCGGGAAAAAAGTAACGACGTGCGTATTTACACACATTGAATGGCGCCCATTGCATGGATTGAGACACCTTAGAGATATCCATTGTCAGAGTCGTTCAAACCTACGAGGACATGCAAGAGACCTTGCTGACACTGCCATCTATGGTCGCTTCGAAAATATCGGGGGCCGACCGTCCTATGTAGCTACCATTTTGACGGACAGGACCTGGATGGGATTCGCCGCCGGGGGAACGTGCAAGTAGACAATCGCTGTCCCGGAAGGTATGTACGACTGTGCGTTGCGTGTCAACGACGACCAGCAGACAAGCGACACGCATCACTGAAACTCAATTTTTTTGGTAAGGTCATTTAATAGAGTTATAGTTCGCAAAATCGACAGAATTCATCAAAATATTACAGTATGGTTGATAATTCAGTGTATTGGATTAGATCGCTATCTCGATCTGCGAATCAGTCTAATGTGCCAATGGTTGAGAAAATAAACATCATTCGTCACGCATAGGCTACCCCTAGTATAACCATCGAGCCAAATTCTCAATCTGATAATTCCGCTCAGATTGGGCATTAACATCTATGGTTTGCAAAGTCAGCGGAGTGTATCAAAATATCACAGTGGGCTGTTAATTCAGTATATTGGATCAGAACACTATCTCGATCTATGAATCAGTCTAATGTGCCAACGGTTGACAAAATAAAATCGCAAGTGTCACAAATAGGCTACCCCCAATTGACCATGGAGCCGAATTCTAGATCTCCTAAGTTTGCTCAGATTGGGTATCACCAGCAAAGGTCAGCTACATTCCTTGATGCACTCAGGCTTATACGGATGGCCACTTGAGATAACGATGTACGCTAGTGCCATGAACATCAATTGTTGGTTATATTCTCTATGCGTGGCATTTATGTGTACATTCGCGAACCACACCTTTAATTTATTCTTTTGTACCATATCCTAGACATATTGCCTGTGGTCAGTAGCATTGAAAATTTTGACCTATTGTTCTCCTTCAGCATTGATGTATTTATTTAACAAATTTCTAAATCATGATCTGAAGTCTTGGGCACTGGCAAGTTTATTTTCTTGCCAAACGAGTCCCAAGAATGAGGTGCTTGGGCTATATGCCCATCTTTTGTGAATTGCCGAATGCTTCTCATAACTATATTGATGGCCACCAATGAAAAAATTGACAGACAATCCAAAGTAACTGTATGTGGCTGAATGTTTTAGCACGAGGGTTTAGCAGGTTAATCACATTTGAGTCAGATGTCAATTCAACCGGTAATTTTTTTTACATGGCTCAGATGTACTACTAAATTGGTGGTAGTGTACTGGCATCATTGCTGCTACAAGTGGTACAGATAAAGAACACGAGATCCAAATATAGCATGTATGAAGTAGTACATGACAAGTACAGTGGCTTGGGGCAGGCATGAAGGGTGGGGCAGATAGCGAAGCATTTACATCATAGATGCTGCAACGGATAAGTTCTCGACGTCCTGGGGCATGATGGTGGAAGTATATCGACAGCCGAATATTTTGCTAGATCCATTGAATGAGATAGAAAGTGCTGATAACTTCTCAAAGGACTTACCGGTTCCACCAGAGCAGGAGATCCTCGATTTCTTTGGTCTTAGCATGTGTTCTGGGACACTCAAACCAATTGACAATATTGTGGTAGAATACCTCGTATTCAAAGTTGTCATCTGTGAGGTCCCAGGACATGCTGTTGGATAATGCGAAACGTAGCTAGGCTCTTACTGTTAGTAATCAACGAGGATACATCCAAGTATGAGCTCCATTTACCTGCACAGCGGTGTATGCGATTGCACGGGGCTGCACTGAGCTCATGCCGAGTAAACCTGCCACATGGCAGCGAGTGCGTATACCCTGTGCAGATTTATGGCCTTTACGTCTGGCATGGGGTTCATCATTTGCATCTCCTTTCTTGAGTTCCTCACGAGCAGAACTAGGAGATGTGAATATGCATCGGAAGCTCTGGAAAAGACTGAGTGATCACAGTGCATACTGATGTCATGATACGATCACATACCCTTACAAGAAGCTCTCCTTTGAATAAACCTGTTGATGGGTGCTGCAAATCAAACTGAAATTTCAGATACAGGAAGGACGGCCACATCTGTGTGGTGACCAAATAATGTGGGTGATATTGCCAGATTGCATCACGGATGATGGTGGGGCAGTTTAGGTAAAGCACACAACAAATTCAAGTACGTATGGGGAATCCAGCCAGTTATAGTCAACTGGACAAAGCAGGCAACCAGTAACATCGTGAATAAACCCCCTTCCTTTCTTCTCGTTGACAAGAAAGATAGGCGAGGGATGAGGGTCCTGTTCATTCAACTAGATGGCCACTGAAGTCTTCATCATGTTCGCATCATCTCCACGGGCATTATCTGCACCTCTCTTAAGCTATAATGAATATGGTTTAGAGCTTGCGACATTGATTAGTCGCTAACTCACCTCTTGGCAGGTCAAACTTAGTTCATCATTACCTGGGTTGGTTTTCATGAGCTTCTTGAAGGATGGGCACCACAGGGTGAGTTTCTTGTAAGAGCAAAAAGTGCGCTCTTCCCTGTGATACATGAACAAAGTAAGTCACATCTGAGATCTCACTGTTCACTTACTCGTCAGTTGCATCAACATGTTCGATCTTGTGCTCATCCTCTATGAGCATCATGCGCTGGTCATACTCAGCAACCAGGTTGGAGACAAGATCAGTCAGGCTCACAAGCCTCCGAATGACTCACCCATCACGAATGTAAGAGTGAGTGCTAAGAATGGTCAGCCATAGCAAAGAGTGAGTGGAATAAAGACTTGGATGACATATGACTTCTTGAGCATTTTATCTTTAAGTTGTGCATTTTCATCCTGAAGTACATCAATGCGCTGTTTCAGGTCCAAATGGATATCAGAATCCAGAGGTGTAGACATGTGGACAAGAACCAGACACTTGGACATCCTGCTGCTAGTAGCTTATAAGTGAGTTCTTGGTCAATGATCCGGAGGCACTGGAGACGCACTTTTCCTTGATGAGAACAGTTCACTCCTAAATGCGGCAAAGACAAAAAGAAAACATTGTAAGATTGGTCATGTCTCCGATTCAACAGCCTGGGCTCATGATGACCACACTTGGTCCCAAAACTCAGAAGCACTTTGCACCCAAAACATAGGTGATAATGTCATTTGTTGATTTGTTTCTGTGGGCATAAATCCAGCTTTCCAGAACCACAAACTTTAGTTCTACAGAGCGGACAACTTGTCCTAGGATCAGAATACCTTTTTTGTCAAAACCCATGATCCCACATCTACAATCCATAGCCAACTCACCTCGCTTGCTTCGTAACAAAAAGGGCATAGTAGTTACGGACTCTGTGTTTCCCACCAATCAGAGCTCTCAAGTGGACCCCAAGAGAATTGTTAAGCGATAACGTTACTCGTCCACTTTGCAGATTGGCAGGATGCAGAGTCTAGCCTTGTAGGGTGTTGCATAGGCTCGAAGTCATATTGAATCTAGTGTATGGCATGTGGCATTCACAGCCAGATAGTCTCCACACTTGAATTGTAGCACGACTTCACCGTTATTACCCATCCAAAAAGGGTACAATTCATTGCTGTTGATGAGTTGGGTGAACCACTGCTGCAGAGTCACTGTTCGAATACCATTTCCAATATCTTCCTTTCCTGGCATCTGAGTAAGGCCTGCCAAGTGATCACACAAACTTAAAATGAGCCTCGCTTGAGTACTCCAGTAGTACTGCACCTGGGCCGCAACTTCCATTGATGATGTCATTGTGTCAAGGGTTGAATCACATGATGCTCCCAGGCACTATCATTCCTTACCAGCACTGAATGAGCTTTCAATGAGCGATCATTGCAATCTGTCATGGTGCTGATACTATCACCCAACGCCATGGCCCATGGGTGAGATCTCTTGTTCACCATCACAGCAATAATTGATCCCGTCTCTCCTCCTGATTATCAGGTTGGTTCATTTGTATGGAACAAGCCATGCCGCATTACTCACACTTGATGTAGAATCGTGTAGGTTCCAAGTTTGGTGGTGGGGGTGTCACTGGTGCATCGGAAACCAATGTCGATAGAAGGGAGCATCTAAGAAAGCTTTTCCTGAAGACCATTGACCTTGCAACATATATATATTTCTTTCATTGCACCTCCTTCTAATGCCTCACAGGACCCTTACATCCTATGCAACCATCTGGTTCTCTCAAATGTTGACTTTATTTGATGCTTCACATGATTGAAGGGTCATATCTTGTGTACATGCAAGGGAAAAAGCCAACCTCATGAGATGTGCTGCTTGAGATGCAAAGAGATGCAATCAATGGTGGCACCAACGCAATCCAATGTACAACAAAAGGTGTTTCTAAAAATTGGTTGACCAGGCTACCGAGTTACCGAGTGACCAAAGTTTGTGACAGGGACACAGGAAAGGTATGATGGTGCAAGTACATCTTCCTTCCAGGCGTTGCCCCCCAGCAGCAGCTCATGAGTGCTTAGGGGCAGCAGTGGGAGCTGCCAAACAAGGCATACCAGTGTTTAATTGTGCATCCTTCCATTGGTAGTATGTAGGTTGCCATAGAACATACGAAACAATTGCTTTTGCATCCCAGCAAGAGAGATAGAGGATGAATCCGATGACACTGGATGCTGGGAATTGATCACATTGGGATATTGATACAGTATACTTTCCAGTTCATGTTCCGCATGTTTTATTGATCATCTCCGGATAATTCACATTCAATTTGCAGATCGGACAACACAACTTCAAGTGCTTGTCTGTATGGAAATGTATGACTGTACACTTCACTGTCATGTTCCGCATCGGCAAAATTAAAAATAGTTATGCCCATTTGAACTATGAGTACAATCACCAACGTGCCATCGAGATGTATGGCTGTACCAACTCGGTATCAAATCAGTAGAGTGACAGGCTATCAGTGACTCAAGTTCCATTCCACCGAGACTGACATCGCTAGATGCATCGGAGGCTTCACGTTCCAAACTTTAGTTTCCTACTACGACCTTTTGGACAACAGAATACCAGGCATTGGATGCCTTCTGCTTACAGCCAATGAAGCGAATTGAATAAGAGCCCATGGAAGGCATTCGATTCAGATATGACAGTAACCTAGCATGCCATACACTCACAGGGAACATGGCAATCCACGCTAAGCCCCTCTTTGTACACTTCCGTCATTCTTTTTCCTTTCCTGTCATTGTCAGATTTCCAAAAAGCATGGTACTCAGATCATGACTTACGGTAGATGACGCCTTTGGTTAGGTTACATTAGTAGATCATCGTGATCTCCTTTAAGATCTCAAAGCAGTGGCACCTAATACATTCCGAGGCATTTTGTTGTACATACTGGTCGCCTGAATGAATAAGTAGTAGTAAGGCATCAGTGGAGAGGAAATACTGAGTCAATTGTGCGATGTTACAAGACTCTGAACAACCCGATGCTCACGCTACTATGTCACCTGTCGAGCATTCCTCAGATCCTGACGATGCCACTGGCATGCAAGTTGAACCTGAGGCCTCAGAAACGAAAATGGACTCACTTCCACTGCATCCTATCCACTGACTCGGAATCCACTCATGGCCCTCAAGCTATGACTCAGATCATAGTTCACGGTCCTCCTCATTCAATGCAAGTGCAGCCAAAGTTATGTATTTGTGTGGGAAGCAATTATTCTAGCCCAAGCTTGGGACCCGGACTCGTGGGTGAGTAAAACACTCACCAGGCAAGAGCTCTGGGACTGGAATGACCTTGATAACAGTGACTCGGTAAGTCTGAAGACATCTCAGTTTTTTTTCTTCGACTAACACAACCAGAAGCAAGATCAAACGGAATCCTTATCAGATGAGCCTCAGGCTGGGAAACAGTCGCTTGAATCATTGACTGAAAGGACCTCTTTGGGGCCAGAAGAGGTAAGGGAAACCTCACATTTTCTGGACGAAATCCTATAAATTATGCCTAATGTTTACAACAGGGTCATGCTAGTGAGAACGGATCATTGGCGATGTCTGACAGCCATGCTCAGAGATCAGGTGAAGTCATCTCGTAGTTATCTGAAGCTACTGACTGATATTTTGCCCACTACACTACAGAGTAGGATGTAGGTATTGCAAGCTGTATTAGTGGCAGTTAAATATGCGTGTATTTGTATCTACAATTGTAGTGGTGTTCAACGGCAATGTTTGTTATGTGATTGAGTGCATATGTTCGATGGCGTCTGTTGTTCGAGCGGTTGGAGCCTCGGCAAAGTGAAGCCCCGTTACCTGAGCACATGACCCGTCACGCCCACTTTTGGCGCTGCGCCGAGCGCGGCGCCTCTAAGCGGAGTTTCTTTCCACCATGCGTGCGAACTTTCGTGTCACGCTCATTTGCAATCGATCGCTGTCACTGCGGCGTCCATCCGAGGTGCAAGAAATCGTTGCGACTTGCGACGGTGCGTCGCGACTCTGTGTGACGCTTATTTGTGAACTGACGATTTGGGCACACTACTTTGCCCGTGCTTCCCGGCTCTCATGTCAGCTGCCCAGGTAACAGGTCAGTCTTTTCTTCTTCACTAACAGTACTTATGCCCCGTAGCGTCACCGATGAAAAGTCACCATGCCCACGTGCCACTACTTTCGGCGGCGGTGATACTGCTCGGCTCCTTTTGGTGGCAAGCCTTTCGTTGCAACAGGCGACTTTTGACGAGTTGCACCAGTGGTCCCGCTCTCTGGTGAAAGTGCTACCTCAGCTGCGTCCGTGAAAACTTCATCATTGTGGGCAAAAATGACGATCTACACTCCCAACACTCCCATCCACACAGAAACAGATCCACAGTTTATTCGATTCATCGACGGCGTTGGCGAAGATTCGAGTGGCACTCACAGAGACCTCAACTTCATTAACACAACAACTGACATAGACACTACCCTTGAGTTTCTCTACCCTCCCGAGGTCATCTCGCATCCTGACGTCTGCCTCCAACGAGCCTTTCTCTCCCCTCGCAACATTTTTGTCCATGCTTTCAACCGAAAAGCTTTAGACGCTTCAAGTTTTCCGCTCCCTTCTACTCCATTAGCAACCATTTATGTATTGTACTATACATTCAACTAGCGTCCATTACATAGTTTCACTTACAAAATTTTATTTTGTTCACAAAATGCCCACAAACGTCCAAAGGAAACGCGCCTTGTATATGGATAAATCGCGGCCGCTCAGTCCTTTCTCCGCGCTCGTTCATCTGCATCAACTCCTACACCGTTACCATCGCATATCACGACTCGGGACCTGCATCGTCTTCAACATCTATAGAACAAATACAACACGTTCGATTGGCCTTGACGCGGCCCTCTGATCTAGTGAGCGCATCTTCGCCTGCACCGTCTCTTAGAGTCTTAGCATCGATTTGAGCGTTCCACGTCGGCGTGGTTCGTTTGCGGCCTTGATGAGTCACCTGGGAAGCTTCTGGGATGTTGAGGGTATCCTAGGTGCGTCCATCACCTTTCGCTCGTGCTGCTCATGCTGACTTACCCTCTCTGCCTGGCTAACACCTCAGGTCGAGCCGTTTCGGCTCGTCGTGCCTGCCATTCGTTTTGGGGACCATCCGGCGCTCATTTCCATCGTCTTCGACGCCGCTTCCGTCGTTCCTGCGGCTCCAGCTGCCTCCGACATCACCTTCCGCCTTCTGGGCCTCCTGGCCCCATATCTCCATTTAGTGCCTTCGCGCGCTTTCATATGGCTTTTGGTACATTCCTGGGTACTGTTGTAAATGCCTGATACGATGTATTCGCCACCCGGGTCGTATGCTCCCTGTGGACCTCCTGAGGCGAGAAGATTGGACTCTAGTGCGCCAACCATTCGTTCGTCCAATCTAACACATTTAACAGCTTCATTGGCTGTTTTCCAACGTCCCCGACCCTTCCCGATGGTGTCGACATGTCCGTTTCCTCTCTCGGGTCGACTAGCTCGTCTAGAGCACCTATAGGTGAGTCCTGTGGACATCTTCGCTCTGACGCGTTTGGCAGCTTCTTCGGCACGTTCCAATAGCCCTCGATGCTGCTAGCTGGCCTTGACGTGTGTGCTTTGTCTTCAGGGTCATCTAGATCGCCTTCAGGTGAATACTCGTCCTTTGCATGCTCTACCTGATCATGCGTCCTTCCTGGCGTGTTCTCCAGCTTCCTCAGCATGTCACTGGCATCCTCAATACCTCTCAACTCGATGTCGATGCTCGCATATGATATGCTCTCCCTCTCGAGCTGGGCGCTCAGGATTTTGTATCGTCGCTGCATGGGCATGTCTGGTGGCTCGTCCGGTGCGTCTCCATTGTGTGATCCGTCGACTGACTTGACATGTGTTTGTTGTCGCTAGTGAACTTGATGTCGATACTCGGACATCCATTCCGCTCGAGCTCCAGGCTCGGGAATTCGACCTGTCGGTGCGCAGGCTTATCGGGTGGCTTCCATGGTTCAGGTGAGTCGCTCGTTGTGCTAATGACTCGTTCCCATCGCTGATTTGATTCCGTCGTGTCCAGCGATATCCGCCGAGTGCTATTCTAGCCCTCGACACCTACTGCCGTTAACCACATCCAACATGTCCCAACGCCTCTCCAGCACCCTCAACGACATCCATCTCGCCGCTCAACATCTCCGTCACGGCAATGCCATCTGGCGGGTCTGGTGGTTGGTTCATCAGGTATGTTAACTCCGTTTGACGTATTGTTACTTCTGCGTCATATCTTGATGCTGCCACTGCCTTACTGACACTTGCAGAGACTCTTGACTCGATGATACAGGATCCCAGCTCGTTAAACAAATGCACCTCGCCCGTGATGTCGCCTCTCCCTTCCTCCATGCACGATACACGGGGTAGCTCTGTGGCCTTGGCTGGATGACGGTCGTCGTCATCCGTCGCGTGCTCGGGTCATTGCAGACTCCGTACGCTCCGTTGTCAGTGTCATCAGTCGTCTCTCGATCATATCGCTCCCCCTCAGGTGACGCGCTAACCAGACACGGTGCAGTTTCATTTATATTGTGAGCGTGCTGACCCGCTTCCTGTCAGTCTTCTTCCTTGTTGTCCTCGACCTGTCGTCCAAGCAGGTAGGTTGGACTAGACACATTGGGTGTGACCTCATTTGCATGGTGCACATGCGAAGCTGGGGCCTGAGCCTGGGCCGGGCCGGGCCCTACTGAGGGCTTAGGGCTCGGGCTTCAAATTTGACAGGCAGTTACGCCCGCTTGAACTGTGAGCACAATTGCCGACGTGCCGTCATCGGCTGTGTGGTTCAGTCTCCGGAGAGACAGGAGGGCTTTCACAGGACCTTGGTATCCCGTTCTGGTTAGTCCAGTTCAACATACCGTTATGCCAAAGGAAGTTCCGTCGGGCGAAGCGAACAGTACCTAACTTATCAGTACTTGCATGCTCCGTAACTCGGAGGCATTAGCAATATCATGTACGATAGTGTTGTCCTAAAATATCCAGTCACGATGCTAGATCTACATTATGAGGGATAGATGTCACTTGGTCGGCAATAATATACTACATACATCATTCAGACCCGGAAATGGCATTTTTGGGCTCGGAGACAGGCAGCGATTACTCTATTGGTGTACTAGGGACTCGACAAACTCTAAAGTTACTTCTTCGTCATCGTCCCAGCTGCATTCACTATCAGCATCATTCCACAATGCGGGCTGACTTTCGACGGAAACGGCTGTTGAGTAATCCTGGTGCTGATTCACGAGCTTTTAAGAGGACCATGACAAGCTCACAACTGAATGCTGTTTGTGTAATCATTGATGTAGGATGTATACGGATCTAACTTGTGTCATAATAGGAAAATAGCAAACCAATTCCTGATTTGCCCAGCATCATCTCTTTGACACTGGTGCTGCCACTAGCACCCGTTCCTTCCTTGGCCCAGCAGCTCCAGCCCACTGGTATTGATGATACTCAAGGTGCCATGAATACTACCCTTAGTGGCAGCCAGACTGCTATATTTTCTGGGGCACCCACTCTGTCGCAATCTTAGCCCGAGACTGACTTTGGAACAACTTCTCTGAGTCCCAGAAATCAAGTTGACCCTCTGTCAATGGGGAGTTCAGGTCGCCCTGCCCAGTCTCAACGTTTACCTGCACGGTTCAGGGATGTGCTTCCAGAACCAGCACCATCATCTCTTGCTGATGTGAACATTCAACCTGGATCTATTCCACAGCCAGCCCTCCCCCGCATCATTCTTCATGTATTTGACTCGCTCCTCACCTCGTTCAATAAATTTGGGATTGCCCATTACTACTGTCATCGTCCATCATATGACCCAGATACCTTTGTAACCATCGATCAACTTTCCAACACCACCTCCCCAGATGACTTGTTACCAAGCATTCCTACTTTCCATCCAGTGCCACCCTGGCCATGGAAGAACATGGGCATCTGGCGACTTTTGACGTGGATGGTGACTGGCAGTAGACAAAAGTCCGAAGCTGAAGTTACACATCTCGTGCATGAAGTAATTCAGGCAGAGGACTTCGATCAGCGCGACTTTGATGGGTTCAATGCTCATACCCAGATGAAGCATTTTGACAGGTCAGAGAACATTTCCAGTGCACAAAGTAGGAACCTACAACAAGATAGTTGAAGGGAAACGTCTGTCGATATCACTATTTCAACACGTGAACAGAATTCGGATGGAAATGGACAGCAGTTTACTATCCCAGGGTTGTTTCATTGTCCCCTGACTGGTGTTATATGTTCCGTATTTGCCAAAGAAACTGCAAAGTGGTTTCACCTTGCACCCTTCAAGCAGATCTGGAAGTCGCCGGTGACAGGTCAGGAACAGCGCTTGTATGATGAATTATACACATCGGACGCATGGATTACTGCACAGGATGAGTTACAGAAAATAAGACATAAAGATGAGTGCACTCTGGAATGCATAATTGCCGGGCTGATGTTCTGATCAGATGCTACACATCTGGCTCAGTTCGGAAATGCTTCAGTTTGGCCCATCTATCTATTCTTTGGAAATCAGTCAAAGTACGTCCGAAGCTGCCCAAACTCGGGGGCATGTAACCCAGTAGCATTTATTCTGACTGTGAGTCTCATTCAATCAGATTTAAATCTCTTTTATTTTATTTTACTTTGATTAGCTACTGGAAAGCCTAGTTCAGTTTGCATCGGGCATCGCAAAGAAAAAGGCACTGAGTGATGTCTTGACGCATTGCAAGCGTGAACTATTCCATGCCATGTGGAAGATACTGCTGGACGATGAATTTATCCAGGCTTATCAAAATGGTATCGTCATGAAATGCTATGATGAAAAGTATCGGCGAGTATTCCCCCATATTTTCACATACTCAGCAGATTACCCTGAAAAGTAAGCCATCCAAGTTGCTGCCGAACGAGTCACTAAAAAGTCATAGAGTTCTCATTGCCACAATTCGAGACAAGGGCAATTGCCCTTGTCCACAGTGCCTTATCCCCAAATCCAAATTTCACCAACTTGGACTTTTATCTGATATCTCACAGAGAATAGCCAAGGCACAGACATACATTCGAGAAAAGGTCGCTGCTGCGCATACTGCCATCTACACCCTTGGTTCACCAGTCAAAGGCACAGTTCTGGAAGCACACCTTAAGGAAATGTCAATGGTGCCTATGTTCATAAGTTGTTATAGGTCTGTGATGCACACGTGATTCCTCACTACCAGTACTTTTAATAGAACTCATTTGCAGATCACCTTGCCTCACTCGGGTGCAATATCTTTCACATGCTTACAGTTGACCTCCTCCACGAATTCGAGCTGGGAGTCTTTAAATTAGTATTTAAACATCTTCTACAACTACTTTATACTATTGATGCCTCTATGGTGGCTACTCTTGATGATCAGTGCGTTACTGCTTTGCAATTGGCCATTGATCCTAAGCTAACCAAATTTTATATCCAGCTTCCATCAAATAACCTTATTTGGGAAGGATGCAATTTGCTGATTTCCTCCCAGTGTGTTAGAAGCTCGTCAAAGTGCAGCTCGACACTTTGAGGATGTCCTCCAGGTATGGCGATTGAATATGTAGTATGATCATCAATACTCACTGCCTGTGTTTCTGCAGTGTGCAATTCCTGCATTTGAGTCACTATTTCCTGCTGAACATGATGATATGGTGCAGATTACACTCTTTCGACTTGCTCAATGGCATGCTCTCATCAAGCTGAGACTCCATACCGATGAGTCTCTTTGTTCTCTCAGTGAAGCTACTTGTTTACTTGGTCTCCAACTACGAAAGTTCCAAGATTTTACCTGCAAGACCTTCTGCACCATGGAATTGCCCTCTGAGACGGCAGCACGTCGGTGACGAAATGACGCCAAGCGGAGCACCCATATCTCTAGTGGTACACATAATCACTCAGCAGCCCGGCCCAAATCATTCAACCTGTCAACATATAAGTTACATTCCCTAGGTGACTATGTGAGCATCATCTGCATGTTCAGAATAACGGATTCCTACACTACACAAATTGTGAGTTGTTTTTCTTACTGTTATATCTTGGTAGAATCAACGATTATTTCTGCATCCAGGGAAAGTTAGCTCATCGTCTTGTCAAGAAATTCTATCAGAGTACAAACAAGCAGAACCCTTTGGGGCAGATCACACACAGCAAGAGCGACGACATACCCGAGTTCGGCGCCAATGCAATGTATATTTCGAGTCTGAAGATGACATGGACCCATGCAATGACATTGATGTGGTACCGCCTGAATTGCATCATCGATTGTCTGACTCAACAAAAAATGCCTTCAACCTAGCTGAGTTCCTTCAAAGTTCCTCAGATGACCCTGCTCTCGAGGTCAGTACCCAAGCCAAAGGCAAGCTTGAGACATGGACTTACTTCGATGGTTTCCAGGACTTCATCTCTAAACTTAAGGATCATCTGCTCTCTCAGTTACTTAACCGCAAGTATAATGGTGATGAACAGATTTTCTCCAGTGAGGATCGAGGTCGCATTCAGTTTATCAACAATCTCAACAGAGTGCTTCATCCAAGACGTCTTCAAATCAACTATACAACATACGATATGTGCCGCGATCAAGACACATTGCGTCCAGGTCATGGCTCTGCAGTAATGCTACTCTCACAGGAGAATGGTCAAAATGTCCATCCCTTCTGGTATGCCCAAGTATTGGGTGCATTTCTCATTTCGATTGACTATGCCGGCACTGAGCAGACCATGGAATTTCTATGGGTCTGCTGGTTTGGTGTTGTCCCCGGATACCACTGGGGATTCAAGAATGCCCGTCTTCCCAAAGTCGGGTTCGTTCCCTTGAACTCAGGGGGTGCCTTTGGATTCATTGACCCGTCTCTTGTCCTTCGCGCTTGTCACCTAATCCCTGCCTTCGCCAGTGGTCGCACTGATTCATTGCTCTGACGTGGCCCATCTACTGCACGAGAAAGTAATGTTGTTGACGACTGGGAAGCATACTATGTCAACATGTGAGTTGAGATAACTGATACACTGAAGTCCTAATAATTCTGATATCATCTTCAGATTTGCTGATTGCGACATGTTTATGCATTACCTAGGTATTGGCATGGGGCACCACGTTCAATACTATCCTTCAACTTCACTATACCATAATGATCCTGACCCAAACACCAGAGCTTGTGCAGTCACACAGGATGAGCTACCGTCAACCCCTGAATCCGATCTTGGTGACAAAGGTTCAGACTCCGACCCCAACAACAATGAGATGGAGAGCCTACCGAAAGCATCAGATGACGAAATCAAAGATAGTGACTTGTCCAATGCCAACGAAGATGGCTCAGGAGCTAGTGAAGCCGATACAGAACTTGAGAATGAAGGTGGGAGTGAGGAGGATGAAAACGATGGCTTTCATCTAAATTTCAATTTCTGACATATGTGATGTATAGTACAGTCGAGCTCAGAGTAGTATGTGCCTAGTGCTAGTGCTGCCAACTTGGCTGTCTGAGCTCTCGTATCAGAGATCCACCTTTGCTGACCAGCTGAAGCAGTAGGTTCATGCTCACATTACAAACGAGTAAGAAAAGAGATGTAAGGGGCTGCCAAAATGATATCTATATTCATTTTTACCCCGTGTTGCTGAGCCATGGCCATCCAAGAAAGTACTGTGAATTTCTCATTGGGCAGTTATAATCGCTTGGTAGGTTCACACGCACATTGCAGACGAGTGAGAAAAGGGATGTAAGGGGCTGCCAAAATGATATCTACCTTCATCCTTACCCTATGTTCCTAGGTCTTGGCCATTCAACAGTGTTGCGAATTTCTCGTAAGGCAGTTATAATTGCTCTACAATCACAACCCAAGATAAGAACCACTTCCGCACTCTTAATCAGTACAGAACTAATCTAGATGTAGTTTATATCGCTATCAGCACTTGGCCGAAGCTTGATGACATTGGGTCACAGCACACATTTTGTTAGTGATGTTCCGTGTAATGACTGCCCAATTCATCAAGCGCATAATTGACATAGTGTTTATGCAGGTTTGGCGGTAAAAGAGAGGCATAGCACGCCGGCTCGGTTTCAGTGATGCGGCATACCAAGACACAGCCAACCGTGGGATCCCCATTCTCGGTAGCAGCCAGCAGCTTGTTCTGGCCAGGGTGCCCACGTCACAGCTATCATACGAGTAGGGCCACTAAAAACAGATCTGAGGCGCCCAACTCGGACGTAAACTCCAGAGACGACATACCAGCCCTTCTAGGCTTGCACAAACCCAGCCCGTCCCAGATTCCCCATCGCCCATCTTTTCCAGCCAATGTCAGCAACCGTCCAGTCACGCGCGACCAGCACTCACACGGCAGGCCACAAACCACTGATCACATCGGTGAGTATGTACGCTGACAATGAAAGCACTACGCACGCACTGGACGCTGTTCGACCCCGGTA
>JBBPMJ010000719.1:0-15989 GCA_038090255.1 Austroboletus niveus | reverse complement strand
TTGATTGCTTCAGCCACCAAGACATATCAGCGGTTTGTGCACCCTGGCCAGTTGGTGTTTTATAAACCCCACATATGAGATCGATCTCAAATGTGCTAAGTTCGTCATCCCAAAAAAGTTGACCATATGAACTATGATGTGATTCCCCAAGTGAGAAAACATCAACTGATGGTCCTCGGGCTGCTAACGCAACATGAAGGCACTCCCTTGCAAGACGAGTAACGATACCACCCTTCAATAAAGCTGCATGAGTGTATGGCCTACTAAGTAATGTGGCACGCATTTCTTCATAGGTGGCATAGGTCATGGTATGCCAGTTAAGCGCAGCAGAGACTCGAGGATGATGTAACGAAGGGTTGGGATTGGGCAGAACTGAGACTGGATCCGATGAATTGGTAACAATGTTTGTATTGAATGCAATTCCGCGCTGTATGAGCTGCACCAGGAGATTAGATGGCTCATCATACCAACATTGTCGGAGGATTTGTAAAACACTAGCAGGATCTTCAATGAAAACAGACCAGCCTGAACAAGGGCGTTGTGCAAAGTGAAATTGGAAATTTTGTTTGTTGTCCAGCATCACAGGAAGAATCACAGGGAAATCGGGTAAATACATGGGGTGTGAGGAATCATCGAAAAGGTCTGAATTTGAACCACAAAGTCCAGAACCAGATGCAAGCGCACGAAAAAAGTGCGAACAGATGCTGACGTTTGGTTATCCAGCTCTACAAGAGGCGACTGGCCATCAAGGATGTACTTGCGAATATCTCCAATACTCCATCCAGCGACGTCCATGGCTGAGGGACTCTCCGCGGTGCTGACAAGAAATCTGTAGCGGTAGTAGACAGAGGATATGAAGGAGTCAAAGACATAATTTGATGACCTGACGTCATATGACCGCAATTCGTGGGGTGGTGGGGGCGGCAACATGTAAGGGGAGAGCAATAGAGTATCAGAATGATAGGTGTCAGATTGCGGTAGCGAAGGACATGTAGAATGGTCATTTTCCATAGAAAATTCGGAGCATACATCCCATTTGTTGTGTAGGCTATCGTAACGACGCATTGTGTCATGGTAAGTTGACCATACCCCCTCAACTGCTCAATGATTGCAGCGTGTTCGCACACAAAAACCACTGTGATTGATCCAAAGAAAGGCCACAGGACCTCGATGACCAGGTATTGGGAAATTCCTCATCACGTTCTCTCTTGATGATCGGCTTTGACGATCCTGAGACGTTTCTCTTGCAAACGCATGAATTCTTTGAGAATCCATACAATCGAAATATTCCCGCATTGATTCACCTGCACGTTGACAGCTCCTAGATCCAACAGAAGGTAGATAATTGAGAACTGTGGCAAATCGAAAAATGGTCAGTAAGTGAACAGCAAGTTTGTTTATCATCCATACCTGCTCGATCGCTTTGCTCACTGATATTTCCCGCCAACGAAGTTTGCGATATAGGGTACCGATTGGCTTGGGGTCCATAATCAGCAACAGCAGAGAAATCCCATCCACTGTCATCGGGGGTGGTGTTATCCCACCCACTACCCCATGCAATGTTGGAATCCCGTGCGGTGTCCCATACAGAAACGGGGTCAGCATCGACAGAAGAGATGGGGCCCCTTTCACAATTTGAATGTACAAGAGGATTGCTAGGACGAGATAATGGATAACAGGAATCAAATGATCCAGAAGCCTTATCGTCAGTTAAACAAGCAGGTGCATTGACTGATACCATATCTGCAGAAGAGAAACTCGCTCATGTAAACACAAGAGAGTGGGGGCAACTCTTATGTTGAAAGAGTAAAAGCAAGGTGACATGACAGTCCTCAGAGATTGCCGACGATAATCGGCTTCAAGACATCCCGGATTGCATGATATTTTTTGATTATGGGAGACAAGACTGTAGTAAAGACATGATGGATAGGTAAAAGTTTACAAGTGAAGGTACAATGTACAGGAGAGTATTGCAAACAAGGGTAAGAGATCAATGGAAATTTTAGATGTTGACAATGAGTGGTCCAAAGCAAGGCAAGTGATGCACGAGTCCTGGGCGATCTGTGTCTTCAGCAGGTGATAAGGAGAACTATCCGCAGTAAACCACAGACAGTGAGGATGAGATGCTTCCTGGTGTTCGACACTGGGGAGCAGGACGAGGGGCACCGATGAGTCAGAGAAGTGAAAAGGATCATCAAGAATCAGAGAGATACTACCTGCAGTAAACCGCAAGCAGTGAAGGGAAGAAACTGTCCGCAGTAAACCGCGGACAGTGAGGGAGATGTGCTCCCCGGTGTTCAACACTGGGGAGCAGGACGAGGGGTGTGGACGAGTCTCGGTGTGTGGACTTGCAACAATTTCTCGGTTAAGTCACTGCCACCGGTTCGAATTCGGCAAAAGCCGCCCACACTCGAATGTCCCCTCACTCGCCAGTGTTCAACACTGGTGAGTGCCCCCTACTTGCTTCCCATGGTTTACTGCGGGCAGCATCTCTCTTGATCCCTTGGCGATCTACTTCACCAGGCATCGACTCGGACATCCCCTCACTCCCCTCGCCAGTGTTCAACACTGGTGAGTTCCCCCTACTTGCTTCCTGTGGTTTACTGTGGGCAGCATCTCTCTTGATCCCTTGGCGATCTACTTCATCGGGTGGTGATCATCATTGATCACCTTCTCACTGCCCGTGGTATACTGTGGGTAGTGTCTTCTGTAACTGTCTTGATCCGTCTACCGGCGACAATGGATGCTTCGTACTCAGGTGTTGGACATCGGGGAGCCTCTTCTCCTCACCATCCATGATTTCCCTTAGATTCCCTGTTATTCCAGGTTACTTACCTGGAGTTCAATTGAACAAGACACCATATGATTCACTTATTTCTATACAAAAGGACTGGCCACCGCTTCGATGCCCTTCACTGATCCTCCCAGCCCACTTCTATCGTTTTTATTCTTGGCCAAGTCCCCATCTGATCTTGACGTTGCCCTGCTGATGGTCAGGGGGCTATCATATGCCATAAATGTCGCAGGCTGCGTGCTGCCGTCCTCTGCGATCTTGTCTTCGACCATTTGCCATACTTGTGCGGTATGATGTCTGGCGGCTTCTTCCTTCACCTTCTTTCGCTCCGCTCAAATTGCCGCCAGAGTTGCATCTACATCATGCGATCTTCCTTGCATGTTTTGACCCTCCCCCCTCCTCATTGGGGTTAAGAACATGGTAATAATGTCAGCTCCTGCCCCGTTTTGCCATTGATTGATTGGCCAACCCTAGATTTTCAAATACATTAGCCTGCACATTTGCCTTCCTGCATGATGCATACCATTGCGTTCATCAAGATGACCGTCAGAACGCAAACCAATAAAAAGTGTACAGCTGCTGTAAAGGTCATATTTAACATTCAAAAGATGCTGACATCTTGCTCAGCTTTATCACTTGCTTGGGATACGGTTGGGCTACTTTCTGATCCATGACTTTTGCACTTCCAGATAGCAATGGTCGGACTGGGTACATTGCTCGACGTGGCAGTGACAATGATGTTGTGAGTCTCCCCATCATGGACCTGTAGTAGGCGGCTGAGTATCATGATGAAATCATTACAGATATTCAGAACGTACTGCTATTGTTTGCACCAGCCCCTCTTTGCTGTGCTGCAGGCACTGCAATCGTGTACCCTGCTTGCGATCAAATATGTAGGCCAGCCCACAATCACTTCCCCCTACTATGATCGCCCCCTTTTCTCCGAATGCCACCTGCTTCGCCTTGGGGATGCTTGGTTTAGTGGGGTATGACTGGATTAGATGACCGGATTCCACGCTGTGCAGGCTGAACCTGTTGGTGACGTTATCGATTAAGAATATGGACTGCTTCTCATGCATTGTGACACCCCCACTATAAGACTGTCAGTGAATAGCAGCGTGCCAAGCCAAACAATGTCCTATATGACTGTAGATAAGCTTGTGGTCTTCATCACCCTCCCGTCATCGCGAACAGTGAGCCTATTGGTTGTCAGTACCATCTCAACAGCAAACCACGTTGACCTACATCTGTCCATCGTACATACCCCAAACATATACGTCCTTCTGCCTGTTAATGAAGGTAATTCCCTTTGGCACTGTAGTAGCCAATTGAATACTCATGGATGGGACAAGAACGTCATCATCAAATGTCCAAACCATGACCTGGCACTCATGTGTGCCAGTCGCCAGCCGCACACCTGTTCCAGCGGGATTGGCACCACTTGTTATACAAGTGATCTCGCATCCTGTGCTGACTTGTTTTACGACCACTTCTTCGAACTTAATCTGTGACAGTGTCGTCAGTCCCCTTATGTGACATCATCATGTGCTCCTCACCATTTTAGATCTTCCAGTCTGGCGCCAGAAAATCAGGTATCCAAGTCCTGTTCCGAAGCACAAAGTCTCGCAAGAATCGTCCTTGTAGGTTACCCACATTGTCGCACTAATGGGATCGCAAAACGCATGCTGTCATGCTGATGACTGTATCTTCTCGAGACGGGTCAAGTCCCATACTTTCATACCCTGGTCACCTAAAGATTGTTAAGCTCCTGAACTTTTCTTTGTTGCAGAGCCACTTACCTCCGCTTGCGAGCAGATTTCCCTGCCTGTTTATTGCAAAACAGTTTACAGCATCACCAGTTTTGCCATTCAGTCGTCCTTCCAGCTGATGTCTTAGAGGGGAACTTTGATCGGGAGAGGGCATCGTCAGATGTATTGTTGAAAAAATAGTGTAGTGCTGAACGAATTTATATTCTCTGTGGCGCTTCTGGCATCAGGTCTACATAAATTATCGCGTGATGACAAGCATCGATACAAAAACAAAAACAAAACAAAAAATACAGCCTTACTGTGTGATGGTGAACATCGATACCAAAAACAAAAACAAAAAAAGACAACCTTATCCCATGATGGTGAGCATTGATACCAAAAACAAAAACAAAAAAAGAAGAAAAGACATAATTGTAGCTTAACAACACAATGGTGGGTGATTACAACATGGCAACGATTAACAATCGCGTGAAAAAAAGAGAAAGAGAAGATATTGTTGGACTAACATAACGGTGGGCAACCTTACAACATACAACGATTGATGATTATGCCGCAGTAAATTCTTCAGGAGTGAGAAGTGATGGTGATTGTCACCCGGTGAAATAGATCGCGAAGGGATCAGAGACACTGCATGCAGTAAACCACAGGCAGTGAGCAGGAGAAACTGTGCAAAATAAGAAGGAAAAGTTATCTGTGGAAGGAAACACTCCCCAGTGTCGAACACTGGGGAGCGAGGGGAACTTCATCGTGGAGTCAGTGACAGAAGCAAGCCAGGCTTGGGTGGCATTCCAAAATCAGCAATATATTACGTAAGCATGGCCGCCCCCATGGAGTCGTCATTGAAGTCCTTCTCGGTGCTATCCTGTGGACAGCTTCTCCTCCTCATTGCGCAGTTTCCCCTGCTCACTGCCTGTGATTTCCTGTGTGCAGCGTCTCTATTTTCCTGGCAATCTATTTCACAGGCAACGATCACCATTACATCGTACTACCTGTCGTATATGTGATGTCTGCCGTGGGTAATCCAATTGATGGTCATCACATTTCCCATACAATTATTTCGGCTACAATAGGAAATTTGCACATCGACTGGCATCAGTAAAAAAAAAGAAGACAACTGATGTAACAGTGGACAATTTTACAACAAGCAATGACTGACAATAAACAGGGCAGATCACCGGAAAAAAAAATCACCGACATCATTGGCAGGTAGTATAGAAGGGTAGGCATTCTTGTGTTTTCATTGCTTCAAATTGACTTCCCAGAATTCTCAGTCCCCTCATGCGCCCCTGCAGGTCTCCCCAGAGTTGAACTCCAGGGAGATCCCATGCAACCAAGCAGCAGTACATCAGGAGGCTACTTCACTGGCTCATTTGATGCCATGGAAATTGACAAAGACATCCTAGATCAACTGGTAGATGATGGGCAAAGCGAAAGAAAAAGGTCACTTTTTCATCTGCAGGACTCTGACAGTGATTCCAATACTGGATATGAGACATCTAGGGGTGAACCGAATCCTGAACCAGTGAGCATTTTTTTACTCGGTCGCAATGCACGCTGATTCTGTATAGGCGTGGAAACAGTCCAAAGTCTGCATTAAAGAAGTTGATCACTCTTCCAAGCTACGAGAACACCTCCAAAAATCAGAGGGGGTGCTTGCGGAGGCAGTTAGAAAAAACCAGGAACTTGCTGTAAGATTACCAAATGCTGCACACTTACCCCGCTCATGCTACACCCAGGCCAAGAATGGTTATCTCCAGAATGCTTACAACGAATAGGAGAAGACACTAGAAGCCTTCCAGCATAATGTCAGCCAGTGGACAGAGACACATGTGCGAAGGCGCAGAGTGATGTGATGGTATTCTAAACTCACTGAGCTCAGTAGAGAAACAACACATGCTGACTGTTTGTAGATTCAACAGGAAGCAATTGTAGCAATGAGAAGGGAACTGGAGGACAAGCACCAGAAGCTCAAGGATGAAAAGGAAAGGATAAGAGTGAGTGGTCATCAACATCATAGCGGGAGTAGGATCCTGAACTCCAAACGCAGGTACAAAAAGAGAATGAAGTTGCTGCGATGAGAAAGCAGTATGAGTGCGACCTGCAGAACATACAGGTAAGTGTGAACCATAAGCGCCTAGATATACAGCTTGCCAAGTTCATACCACAGAAAAAACAACCGAACCTGCCAGCGGTGACACCAGATACCGTACGTGATACCACGGAGAGTGCCCGGCAAACATTTGAGACCAAATGGAGGGGAGAAGGATATTCCTCTACCCAAACTGTGCCAACACCACTCAAGAAGTCGTTGAACAGGAGAGCCAAAGTGTCAAAGAGAGTGATGGTGATCACAGAACTAATGGTAATTCTATGATCGTTCAAATTGACAATGAGTGACGATATATTCCACAGGATGATCACGTCGCCAGTGATGCAGATACAGAGTCGATCGCCGAAGGACCGGGAGCATCAAGAAAGAGAGAACACCAGAGAAGGACTTGGGCCAGCCATGCAGAATACATGGAAAGTATGGAAGCCATGATGAATCGCCTGCTCGACAAACGCAGCTTCACAAAGGAATACTCTCCGAGGCAAAGAAGGCAGGGAATGTTGAGACAGAGGAAACAAAGCCTCGAGGAGGGAAAAAACAATGCAAATCATTCGAAGCATCTCATGCGGTATCTGAATAGATTTATTGAATATACACTCATCATGTCCCAGGAATGCGTGTGGAATTTATTCAAAAATGTGTATGATGTTGAGTGCGACGAGGATTTCAGGTGTTACTCAGCTGCTACAGCAATCCAGGTGAAAGTGTTCGCAGGCGGAGGGGCAGGGCCAAACGATGATCACCCAGAGTGGGATATGAGGGGCACAAAGACCTCTGCATTGAACGATGCTGTTATAGATATTTTGACGGAAAAACTTTTGGCAGACTTACCACAATTGCTGCCAAAGTCAAGGGAATACTGGAAGAATGTCATCAGCAAGAAATTTTGTCGAATCAAGAAAGTATGGACCATGGCCCAACCAAAAATGACAGAATCGGATAAAGTTGAGGTTTCCGAAGAGGTGGAAGAGCGTAGGATCAAACACACTGAAAAGAGATTGAATCAGATCAGGGTACGGGAGCGGAGGGTAAATATAAGAGGCATGTATCTTATCAAATGCGGCGACTGATATTTTGGTCACAGAAATTCAACTGCCGTCTCACAATCGCCAAGTTGATTGCGGAAAGGAAGTGGGAAAACGACGACGAAGATGCAAAGACATGGGTATGGCTGACAGATGTCTTAGAGTGGTTAGGATTGGATGGGATGAGTTCTGACGAAAGCGCAGCAGAGGATGACATCCACACCGTGTATCAAACGAAGGTTATGCCATGGAGGAGGGATATGGAAAAGGTGCTGGAGATCATTGATACCCAGCGGCTCATAGATGTGGATATATACACCCCCAGGGGTGTAAAGCCGGTTAAAAGGATATGAGGAAGAGGCAATGCAACGAGTGCTTGTCACCCGGTTGCGAATCTGCCAAAGGTCTTTTATAACAAAGACTGGCTCGAGAGGCAACCCCAGAAATTTCAGAAACAAATATCTGAGGAAAACTTCATGTGGTACAACATCTTAGGTTGGCATTATGAATGTAAATAAAAACACGTACATGTATTTCTCCACGGAGACTTGAATCAGATAAATCTGTCTCAGTAAAATTGACTCTCCGATGTTCAACATCAGAGAGCGAGACACGAAGAAGTGATGGTTACCGCCAGCACACAGATAAAGATGACACCCCAACGAAAAGAAACTCTTCAATGTTCAACACCTGAGCAGATCAAGACAGAAGACGCTACCTGCGGTATACCACAGGCAGTGAGAAGGTGATCAATGATGATCGCTGCCCGGTGAAGTAGATCGCCAAGGGATCAAGAGAGATGCTGCCCGCAGTAAACCACGGGAAGCAAGTAGGGGGCACTCACCAGTGTTGAACACGAGCGAGCAAGGGGACGTTCGAGTGTGGGCGGCTTTTGCCGAATTCAAACCAGTGGCAGTGACTTAACCAAGAAATTGTTGCAAGTCCACACACCAAGACTTGTCCATACCCCTCGTCCTGCTCCCTGGTGTTGAACACCGGGGAGCACATCTCCCTCACTGTCCGCAGTAAACTGCGGACAGTTTCTCCCCTTCACTGCTTGCGGTTTACTGCAGGTAGTATCTCTCTGATTCTTGATGATCCTTTTCACTTCTCTGACTCATCGGTGCCCCTCGTCCTGCTCCCCAGTGTCGAACACCAGGAAGCATCTCATCCTCACTGTCTGCGGTTTACTGCAGATAGTTCTCCTTACCGCCTACTGAAGACACAGATCGCCCGGGACTCGTGCATCACTTGCCTTGCTTCGGACCACTCATTGTCAACATCTAAAATTTCCATTGATCTCTCACCCTCGTTTGCGATACTCTCCTGTACGTTGTACCTTCACTTGTGAACTTTTACCTATCCATCATGTCTTTACTACAGTCTTGTCTCCCATAATCAAAAAATATCATGTGATCCAGGATGTGCTGCCAATCGTAGGGGGCAAGCTAGGTAATACACTACTATACATATGGGTGACGGAGACATGCTCAAACTCTCAATACAAAGTTCTCAATCCATGGCTACTCTTCTGGGGTATACTTCAAAATATCTACTTGCATGTTCTCTCCTAACAGTGAAAAGCTGCGAAATAAATTTATGAGCTCGTCATCGGACCATGAACTACTCATGTGCAGCCTAAGTCTGCGAATCTGCGAGAATGATCGCATCCATGGTGCACAGTATGCCTAGTGCACATCGCTGGGTAAGCCGGTCGGAGTTGGTCTAAAATTAAAGGGCCACTCACAATAATATTATGATTTTTCTCTTGCTTCGAGAGATGGAGAAGTACATTTTTTGCTGAGGAGATGCGCTGCTTGTCTGGCACCACATATACTGCCTCGTCATCGATCCCATTCTCCATGGTAACCCACAGTTCCTGTAACTCTGGAAAATTTTCCGTGCAGTCCACGAGCACAGGGAATACTGAGTGTTTATCACTCAAAGAGTGAAGTTGAATGGAGAGGCTCGAGAATGTTTTCGGAACATCCATGAGGTGCATTAATGAGATTATTACCTCCGCTGGGGCATCCAGCATAGATAGCGAAGAGATGACAGAGCGGGCCCATGGGCGCAGTTTCACTCCACCTGTAACACAACGCTTGTTGGGATGAATGTGCAACTCTTGTACTTGGTGTTTCAGGAGGAAACTGATGAGAGTAGGAATGGGGCACCATGCTTCTACTTCAAGGACGGTGAGCTGCAGGAGATTCAGTTGTGCCATAAGTACTGTCCATTCTCCGGGTGATAAGGCGGTGTTCTTGAGTACAAGGCGTTGAAGAGGGGATTTGCCTAGAGCTGATACAGTGAAGGACATAGTCGAGCATGCGAAGAGCAGTGGGGACTCCACCCGAAGCACCTGAAGACTGCTTGTGTGAGAGCTTATGTGACCATCAAGCGAGGTCTGTATTCCCATGCATCCTCCACCATTACAGTGTAACTCCTGGCATCCTGATGCTTGAATGCTTTCCAGGCAGTGGCACAATCCCAGGGAACCTTCTATGGGACCTGCATAGAGACAGAGGTGCATTTGACACATAGGTTCTAGTCCCTTCAGCGAATCAAAAAAAATTGACAAAGTGCGGAGTTGGTAATTGCCTGTCCATCACGAGCTCGAAAACCAGATGACTCTCGGCACTTTGAATGAGCTTGTATGTCTCCAAACCAGGAGAGCTTCACAATCATTGTCTTGCAGGAATCTCCAACTTCTTTCACCCACACATAGAGTCTCTCGAAACTTTGAAATCTCCAAAAAATGTTTTGTGGCGATTTCCAGAAGATAGCTACAAACCTGCAAAAGAATTTGAAGTGATTCTTTGTCCAGGCCCTCAACGACCATGATGAGGAGCTCAGCTGGCAAACGCAAGAGAAGGCAGGGTCCAGAGGGGCTAGATTGTGCTTGCGGATTAGCTATGCCCAACAATGGGAGCAAAGTTTCACATCAGCGTAGCTGCTGTGCGTAGGTCAGCCTCCATGCAGTAAGATGAGCATAAACTCACCCGTGGATGCCCCCTGTCCCATCTGTGCTTGACCCAGCCCTCCTTGGGCGATTTTGGATTCAGAAGGGCTTTGTGGTGTTCGTGGATTAGCTATGCCCGACAATGGGAGCAGGGTCTCATGTCGGCATAGCTGCTGTGCGTGGGTCAGCTCCATGCAGTCGGGGTGGGAGTAAACTCACCCGTGAATGTGCCTGTCCCATCTGTGCTTGGCCCAACCCTCCCTGAGCCGTGTTCTTCGTGAGTGAGGCTAGTGCACTAATGTCGTCTTCGTCCTTGCGCTTGTTGGGTTGAATAAATTGTCCAATGAACAGGCAGACAGGGGTGAACTTACCCGTGAATGCGCCTGTCCCATCTGTGTTCGGCCCAATCCGCCCCAGACGATTTTCTTCATAGACAGGGCTAATGACGTGCTAACACGGTCTTCAACCTTGCGCTTGTTGGGTTGAATATGTTGCTTAGTGACAGGCAGGGCAGAAGTTGTGGGCGAAGGGTCTGAGGCGGTTGGCTCATCCAAGGCTTGTTTCATACCAGTTGTGGACGATGAAGCCAGTATCCCAACTGAACTTGAGAAACTAGGTAAATCGTTGCGAGCAGGGAGGAACCTCTTTGTAAGTGGAAGAGGCGAGCTGGTTGGCTCATCCAAGGCTTGACGCTTCCTAGTTGTGGAGGGTGTGGCTAGCAGCCCAAGTAACTGTTTCATAGACTCAATATGGATAGTATTACAGGTGGCACATATGAAGGAGTCACCTTAAATATCTCGCAAGCATCATAGGATGGTTGGCTCATAATATTCCCCATGTCGAGATGCTGATAGTGGTCGTGATGCTGATAACTGTTGGTGCTGATAACTGTTTTTCCAGGTAATGTTAAAAAACCACATATATGTTGCCCCTCTTAAGTACTATACATGATCCTTTCAATTGTTTCCGTTTCTTTCATGTGACCTACATTACAATAATTTTGCTACAATAAGTCATTGCCATAGTTCGTTGCCATATCTTGTCACAATAGGTTGCCTGATAGTCGCCCGCACTATCACATTCTAATACAATAAGTCACCAAATAGGGCGACAAAAAAAAATAACAGTCAAGACATGTGTAAATCAGTCAGTAGATGAGCTAACCCGAAGAAGGATGTTCGCAGAATCATTGAGAAGGTCCGCCTTGAGGCGTCCGGTATCGAAGGCGATGCTGACTGACAAAAAATATAACAATCAAGATATGGGCAGAGTCAAGGTAGATGAACCAACCCAAAGAGGTTCGCAGAATCATGGAGGTCCGACTTCGAGGCACTTGATACAGATCTCGGGGATCGCCGGAGATGATCAGCTTCAAGGTTCTAAGCATCTAGAAATGTGACAGAAAAGAGATAATACTGATGAATGAGTAGGAGCAGTGATAATAACCGTCACCAGTAGATGGTCCAAGATGATACCAGGGCGAGGTTTGGGAAACACTGCTCGCAGTAAACTGCAGGGAGTGAGCGGAAGAAACTGGGCTGGGTAAATCAATTGAGATGCACCTGGGCCGATTGAGAGTCCACACTCGCGAGGTTGTGGTTCGTGCGGTGACAGATGCACAGCTTGTGCCAGGGCATGCAGATGCTCCCCAATGTTAGACATCATGGAGAAAGGCCTAGGAGTGATGGTAATCATCACCCATCACAAGGGGATGGAGACACCGCGAGAAGGGGACCCTGCCTGCAGTAAACCGCAGACAGTGAAGATGAGACGATCCCCGATTTTCAGAGCAAGACCTAGAAGTGATGGTAATCGTCGCCTGTCGCAAGGGGATGGAGACATCGTGAGAAGGGATACTGCCCCACAGTAAACCATGGGCAATGAGAAGTACTGTCTGCAGTAAACCGCAGACAGTGAAGATAAGACGCTCCCCGGTGTTCAACACTGGGGAGTATGATGGAGAGTGTGGATCTGAGACAACGTTCGGACTTAGGGCGAGGGTGTCGTCCACATATTTACATAATACATTGCCAATTTGGGATACCACCCACACCATTGATCCCGACGAAATTCCCCTCACTCCCCAGTGTTCAACACTGGAGAGTGTCTCCTTTCCCTTCCCACTGTCCATGGTTTACCATGGGCAGTATCTCCTCATTGCATGCAGTAAGTTACTACGGGCAGTATCTCATCATTGCCCGTGGTTTACTGCAGGCAACGTCTCTTAGCGACAATCACCATTACTCCCTGCCCATGGTATACTGTGGGTAGTGTCTTTCAGACTTTACTGTGGTACCATCTTGGTCCATCTAGCTGTTCCTCTTCTGACTGCCCATGGTATACCACGGGTAGTATCCTGCAGACTTTGCTGTGGTTTCACCCCGATATTGACTTGCAACGATCACCATTGTTCTTCGAGTCATTATCTATCTTTCTGTCTACATAGTAATAGAAAAATCCGCTGGGTCTGAGTGGCGATCATCGCTTCTCTCTTCATCACTCTCTGGTGTTTAACACCGGGGAGGTGCGTTTGCAGTCGCTCAGTCACTCTTTTCCTACTTTTTGCTGTTTTCTGTGGCCAGCGCATCGCGGGAGATGATTGTTCTTTTCCTCTGCTGCTTAACATGGGTGCCTTTGTTGCCTTCGGCACCAGTCACATTTTTTTCGTGACATTTGCACTCCTCTCCTCCATCACGTACGTGGTATTCAATTACATTCGTTATACATAACTGATATTGCTTGGAATGTGTTTAGCAGCACTTTTTCCCATTTATTCTTTTCTTCTGTGTTCGTCAGTTTGAGACAATCTCTCCGCCACTTATCCGGATGAAACCTAATGCGGAGGTTCTTCAGGCGACTGACGAATATTGTGTGATCTATTGAATTTTGTAATGTCTGTAAAAAATTTTGAATTTCCTCCGTCTCCATATCCTCTGGTCGGATTATGCAGGGCTTTTTAAAGACAGGCCATGGAGCAGCAGCTGGGTGTGTAGTTCCGCCTGGGGGCCGATCGCCGAGCCATTTCACCAACTCAATGAATCATTGAAGGAACATGGCCACAGTCCACTTCCCATGGAGGTATTGCGACTCGACTCTTTCTTTCTCCACCAACCACTTTTCGATCTTCGACCTTCGCTCCTTATCTTCTACTTGTGTTGCATCAGTTCCCGCACCTTGCACTTTCGTCATACTGTGATCCAATTCCAGATCGCCATCAATGACTTTTCCCTTTTCAGGGACCTCCATGCCCAACAGGTTTGTCAGTTTCTTCCATGGAAACCTGTCATGGAGTCTCTCTCCTCTTTTTTTCTGTCTTTCTTGAGTATTCCATGACATCCTTCAATGTATGGTGCTAGGTGATGTATCGTGGGTGTGCTTGTGATGGCTATCGGAATGGTACAATTTACTTTCCTCGTGACCCCTTCCTGGTTCCGCGCATGGAGATGCTGACCTTCAAGATCAATATTGTTGATGTTTTACGGCTTTTCCCTGCTCACCTGCACGCTTTTTTGCTGTTGCGCCAGTGCCGTTATGGTCATCTCCCAAACAATCAGGCCTGACTGACATGAAGCTCCCTTGAGGAGTTCTAGATTTGTTGTGTGTGGTTGGGTCATCTTCAAGAGGGTCATCTACCGCCATACTTTGCTCTCCAGAGTGCTACATACATTTTTGAGCTGACGAATGAGTGGATTGTGGTTAATATATATCATTGGTGAAGATTTGATCCAATTGATTGTCATTAGTTCATGCTCCCCATTTATATAGCATGCGTATTCCGGGTCAAGTTTGTATATGTCCCATTGATCTCTGGTACAATGAAAAAGCTCTCTGCCATAGCGGGAATTGTCACCATCCAACAGTGGTCATAGAGGAATACCTACCCGCAGATGTTTATTGTCTGAGGCCAGGTCCCCTTGTCTTTCACACCTAACGCTCGGCCAGCATTAGGAACGAACTTCCAGGTCATAGTTCCGTTGGGCTGCACTTCGACCACGATGTGCTGAAATGTGACTTCTTCAATGGTTGGGTTGCCATGAACAGACACCGTGAGTGGATCATAGGGTATGAAAAATATCTTCGAGTCAGGGTGTCACAAAACTCGACTCGGTTGTCCTGGATCCAGTCGGCCAGAGATACAGCCGTTGATAGTGGGTATCTGGAAATACATGGCAATATAGTTACAATGGATTCTCGTCTTTTTTAAAGTACAGTTTTTACAATTGTGATCTCGGATACAGATAGAAGGTAGTTTTAACAATAGTCGCCCACCTAGCAACACATCGCACACTCCATGACAACAATGATTGTGCCCGCTTGACGACATCTTTCATTAATCCTGCATTCAAATTATTCGGGGTGACACCTCGTCGGAAAGGACGGAGACTTACTCGAAATAAAGCCAAAACAACAACATAACCTGGAGTAAAGTTCCATCACACATAGTGTGACAGAACCCAACCCGGTTCTACTCTTTCCAGGCTAGTACTTGTGGTTTCTGAATAAACCCAAGCAGAAAAGTGAGGATAACATTGCAAGGGGTCGGAGGTATTATCCGGGGCAATATTGTGACGATGGGCTGTGAAAGATACCTTGCTGTCAATGTCAAATATGTACTTGATAGAGCCTGGAACTGCTGGAAGACTGTCATCGCCACCAGTATGGTAGATGATCAGACTGTTACCAACATGCATAGAATTTCTAGCATACACAACCCCATTCATGGAATACCGAGCATGGAGCACAACCCTGTGTTGAGATACTAATGGATGTAGATCAACCGGAACTGAGCAAGGCCGAGAATGTCAGAAATTTTCTTCATGCTCCGAATTGCCTGAAGGAGTAAAGGCCTTGCAAAAGAGTCCTTGGCACTCTTTAATTGCAGAAGGACATTTCTCACAAGCCAGCCAGGCCTTAAGCTGAGCAGCTTGGACATAGGAACTGAGAATCGTAGATTCCAGCTGGCCTATGCAGCTCACTATTATTCATTAACTATTCACAGATAAGCCAGTACATACCAAATTTACTATTCATTGAGAGACGTTGCAACTGACCAATCAACCATTCAAATGGAAAGCACCACCATGAACATACGGGGTCAAAGAAGAGGAGGAATTCATGGATGTGGATAGCCATGTGACCATTTGTACGATAAGTAGTGGAAGGGTGCATAGTCTTCAGCATCGACAGCCAAGTAGCCATATAAGACCGGTATGCGAAGGCATGCTCCTTGGTCATCAATCTAGCGCATGCAATGTGAACTGCAGAAACAAGGGCCATAGTGTGATTCAAAGCTTCATGCAACTGAAGTGCAATGGCACTAGACTTGTGAACC
>JBBPMJ010000718.1:0-16009 GCA_038090255.1 Austroboletus niveus | reverse complement strand
TGTCAAGAGCTGCTCTAAGAGTGGCTAGAGTTTCTTTTTTGGCTGAGGGATGTGCCATGATGTTGAGAACAAAGGGATCTTTGATATCTGATGTGATGATTATGATTTTTAAGCGGAGTTTAAATGTGTTGCCAGTGTTTGGTTAGTATACTATGCTCTAAGTATACTCTTAATTTAAGCAGAGTGTTAATGTACTTAGACATTGCGATCTGATGCAACGATTACATTTTTAAGTGGAGTTTAAATGTATTGCTGATGCCTGGTTAGTTTACTATGCTCCGAGTGTACTCTTAATTTAAGTGGAGTGTTAATATACTTAGAATGTTGCGAGAGAGTTGAGCTGTCTTGATTTGGTAGTATGCTGTGCTAGGGTAACATGCTGTGCATGTGTCTGATTGGATGGCTAGGACTGTATTATTCAAACCCAGATTTGCCAACCAGAAACTTTTGGCTCAGTTTTCGGTGCACTAGTTGGCCACTAGTGGATCACTAGTGTGCTTGGCTAACCGTTTGAGCCTGGCTATTAAATGTCACTCAATATGCAGTCCAAATATAATCACTCATGTTGCAGATATAGAATGGTGACATACCGCCACCTTGATCCACAAGCTCGTGATCTTCTTCAACTGCCTGCCTGTTGCCATTTCCACTAGAGGCACAGAACACATGGTCAAGAGCAACATGAAATACAAGTGCTACTGATAGCATGACTGGCATGCTCATGAAGTCCAACTCAATGAACTCTTGAGAATTTAATATACTATCAATGCACACCAAAACCAAGCTTCAACAAGATATTTATCCAAGCCTGTTAAGTGCAGGTCCATCGGGGACTGGGCAGTGAACTCTGGAGTGCCAGAGTTGGCCAGAGGGGATAGGGACTTTGGCTTCACCTTGTGTGGTGTGCCCTTGTCCAGTTCTGTTGTCCCTAATTTACAAGGGAAGTGGAGTGGAGGTACAGAGTGACCAGAGGTCAGAGGAGAGTTGTCAAGACTCAAGTGAGAGAACTCATTGACGAGCTCAATGATGGAGGAGAGAACAGAGGATGGAACTAAGTTGATATTCGAACTGAAGAACTAAGACATATTACAGCGGGTTTATATACAGAGGTCAAAGTCTGAATGTAGTAAAGTCAGGGTCAGAGCGACAGAGAAAACAGAGTACCACTGCTGTGCCAGTCAGTCGCACAGCCAGAGCTGTGCACCTTACCCTAAGCACCGCAGTGATGGAATGGAGACTAACTACAAAGAGAACAAAGGGAAATGTAATATAATGTACATGAGCTCAAGAAGTAAAGTGGACACAGAATAGCAGAGAACATATGGAGTGGAAGAGCGGAGATAATATACACAGAGGAGCGGAGGGAACTTAGTGAGAATTTGGAATATGACAGAGCCCCTGCTTTTCAGTTTCCTGTTGATGTGTTGAATGAGCCACAATCCACTCCACAACTCTAAGCCCATGGCATGGAAGGGGGAGAACGATATTGTCGGGCTGGTGTGGACAAGGCACACTAAGACAGGCCGAACGACCATGTACATGGCGAGCAAGGCCTTTCACAGTGAGTTGGAGGAAACATTTGACAGTCAGATTGGGCTGCATCATAGCACTGAGGTGGTTGACATGCATTGACGGGAAGAGAAGGGGCCACAAAGATTTACCTTTATATACCACAGTAGCACATAGGGGTGGCTATCATCACTTGTTCAATCGCCGCTTAAAATGTAGTAATCCATTGAATTCCCGTGACCCTAATTGGTCTTTGCTTGGAGGCAGCGGGTTTGTTCAATGGCCATTCAAAATATACACATTTCCGTCGTGACGCGAGCGAAACTTCCGGTGGGTGAAAAAAATTCGGCACCATTTACTCTGACAAGTGTCATCGCATCCCGTCGTCGGCGCAGTTGTTAGCCGCGTCGTCGATGGAAATTGACCAGGTTGTGGCCACGGCGATAGCAATCTGATGGTGCAAACCATGATGAAAAAAAAAGGCACGGCGAGTTGTTCAATCCTTTCAAATCTGTTTGTCTCAGATCAGCTGGACGAGGACGAGACTTGTTCCATTCGTCTGCTCTGTTAGTTGTCATGGTCGTCTTTCTTTTTCGTAGGTCTCGCGACGGCCAGTTCGTTCCCTCATCGACATCCTTGATTGTCGCTCTGTGTTCAGCATGTATAGAACACCCCGATGAGTCGACAGTCGACTCCGAATCGTGGATGCGAGGAGTATTGGATGAGGGTCCGCTCCCGTTCCTGGATTGTTATGAGTTCGAAGAGTAGCAGGTACGTTCTCCAGATCATAGATTACGCGCTCTAGAACTACGAGCAAAATTTTATATATACAGGTGAGCATCTGGGGACGGTCTTACACCGTCATTTGTATGCTACATGCAATAACGTCTCCGAAACGAATACGTTGGACAGTGTAGAAATGAGAGTTCTCTAATTGCGTGCTCCGACACAGTCGCATCTACATATCAAACTGAATTCATGTATCTAAACGTGAGCCTCCAACTGATTCCATTGTCTGTGAATCATCATCATCATGATTGGGGCTCCGATAAATTGATGCAGAAAAGACTTACGAAAGGAGACGCCGTCGGACCGTCGAGAATGGACAGCTCTTCGGGCGTGAACGGGAGTCGCGGAACGCCCAACGTCCGCAGCGGAACCAGCAACAAAATGACGACCGGGAATCCAATCGCGGCTACAAAAGTCACGTCAGTAATTGGCGGCCATGAGCACGGCGAGCGGAAATCGCATAGACGCGCATATATACGGACGTACCTATCGTCTGCGTGATAGCAAAGGTCGCGCCGAAACCGACCAGCTGAATGGCAACGAACAAGATCACCCGGGACCGGCGCACCTTTCGGAGAGGTTCGTCCAACGGCGTAAGCGCCTTGTCTCGGAGCAAAAAGAGCAGTTTGCGCGTGATGCCGTTTCCTTGCAGCGCATCTGCACCCATGTACCAGCTACACGACGATCAGCAGACGTCGAAGAAAAAAAGAGCAAGCTGATGTTCACAAGAGCCCGGCGAGCACGCCTCTCGGGATGAGATGGAGGAGGTGCAAAAAGGGTCCGGTAAGGAGGACGAGACAGAGGCAGCCCTGAGCCAAATTCGAGACGCGCTGTTCGACCACGGCGACAGGAACTTCTTGCATCATACTAGCATCCCGTTCGGGTTCCTCTGCGTCGGAGGTTGAAGGGGATGGATTGGTGTCCAGCATCACATTTTTCTTCTCTTCATCTGGCTTCGTCGAGGGTGAACACATGACAAGGAGAGAAGTCGTATGTATGGGCGCCTGAGGAATCAATCCGTTCGGAGCGGGGATACCGATGAGACCGGCAATAAATGTCGTAATTCCGAGCAGAAAGAAGTCGTAATGGAAACCCGGAGGCTTGCGTAGAGGAAATTGCGAACCCTGCGCAATCAGCGACTAGTAGTAACGTGAGCCTTTTCAATCGAGTCAAAGTAGTCTCGAGGTCATACAGAGACGTTGTGGTCAAAGAAGAAGAGGATCCATAATACGATGCCAAACGGGAGGGCAATGACTACCCATCTGCCATCGAGTTCCCAGAACCTAACTAGCCATAGTCTTCCGTTGGCGGCCTGGAAAGCACCACTTGTTGGGAGAGTGGTCGTGTGTGCGGCATCGAAACGACCCCAGTATGCCATGGCAGTAGCAGCGATGAGAGATATCGGCATGCCGTAATCTGCAAAGAAGCGACGGACAATCCGATGGAAATAGGCCGTTTTCGATAGCGACTGGAAGAGGAAGGAGGCGACGAGCATGCAAAGCGCCAGTATGATGCCAACAAATGCGCCATCGGAACTCTCGGCGAACTGGCGAGTGATGACCTGTATGCCATACTGGAGGTAGACCCAGGAAACATAAAAGCCAAAGGTGTCGCAAGAGAAGAGGGTGACGTATCTCAAGAAATTACACCCTATATACATATACACTGTATGAGAGTAGACTGAGATGGCAGTGTAAGCGCGCTCACAATCGAGGGCAGCAGTGATCCAGTGAATGATAGCAGCCCAGAGGTATACCCAGCCGACGAAGGAGAGGTAGTCGGGCGGGTTTGGCTGTTTTTGGATGATGTCATAAATGGTCTTGTTGAAAACAGTGATCGGACCTGGACAAGGATGAATTGACAGGGGATGAAGTCGGGACGGGAACGGCACCAGTGACGCCGGCGATAGTGAGGGGTTGCGCGCCGAATATGGAAAAGACGAAGGCAGCCATGAAAGAGGACATGAGTACTTCCGCGACACCATAGCTGTTGGTTGTCTCTATCAAATCGAGAGAAAAAGCTATGCCAGGTAGGACACTGGAGGGAATGAATAGACGGCCAAGTTGACGAGGACTGCCTACTTTGCAAAGAAGATGAGGGTTGTAGCTGGGATGACTCTGTAGTTCCAGGCATCTGACCAGTCGCTAAGATACCAAGGGATGCGAGCGCGTAGGTCGTGGACAATTCCTGCGGCAAAGCGGGGAGACATCTGAGGGTGGATATTCGGTGTGAAAATTGTTTATATATTATATCCGACTCGCGCTGAAAATTAAAATAGTTGCCGAGGTAGGGCTGCCGAGATGAGTTGCGAGTCGCGTATTCCCCAAATGGCAAGCCGGCCAAACATCGTCGCGGCTTTTTCATGCTCCTCGCCCGTTCAGTGTGGACTGGATTCCCCTGTATGGCCTTCTTTTCCTCGCGCTTCTGAGCCGAGAACGTTCACAGTGCTGCGTTTCTCCTGAGCCACTCCTTTTATTGCCTCTCTTCATCAATGCCGTTTGAGTCGCCCCACCTTCGTCCTCGCCCAAGTCCACGAGACTCGCAGCGCGACTCCCACCTCGTCCGCGCCTCCGTCCTCGAGACCGCCCTCGAACTCGGCTTTGCCCACAATTCCGCCGTCGCAAGCTGGATTTTCAACAACCCACTCTCAGAGGAACCAGAGGACACCGTTCTCAAGCCTGATGTCGTCGCCATCGAACAAGCCCAAGACAACGCCGAGGTATGCATCCGCCGCTTTCTTCCGTCCGATCTACGGTCCCGCTGACCTGAATTTCAATTTTCCAGGTGACCATGCCCTGCCTCCTGTCGGGTTCCAATTCCACCTCGGACGAAACGTCTTCCCTCAATTCCCCCAGTAACAACGCTCCTAGCGCGGCCATCCCATCCATACACGCCTCTCACGTTCGCAAGCCAAGCGTCACTGAAGCTCCGCACGTTCATTTTGGCGATTTTTCCTTGGACCAGCTACAACTATTCTCCCCCTTCGATACATCCTTTCACGCATCCCATCGCACAGATGCCAACGGAATCTCCGGAAAATCGCTTAAGGATAACGAGCGCTCACGTAGTCAGGATGACAGCTTACGTCATTACAGCACCCACAAAAACCCTAGCCCTCCCTTGCCTGTTTCCGGCTACGCCAGCGAAGGCCAGTATCTTTCAAAGGGAAATCCATCCAAGGCCAAGGATAAGTCTCTGAAATCCAAAGCCAAGGGCTCAAAACGTCCCGATGCAAACAAAACGAGTGAGAAAGAAGGCGACTATGTATCAGACGGTGGCTACGTTTCTGCATCTTCCAACAAATCTCAAGGAAAATCTTCAGCCAAGGTTAAATCGCGTGCAATGGCTTTCTTCCGAAGACGCCCCAAAAAATCTACCCGTGCAAGCGACGATGAAGACGAGGATACTATACCTCCCGTACCTGCCATCCCTGTCCTTCCAAGACCTTCGAGTCCGAAACCGCTCGAACGTCGTGCGGCACCATCATCACCGACGCGTCCCGGCTTTACTCCCTTGTCTCTTAACCTGACCAACCCACCCGCCTCACCTCCAAGGCGACGAATAAGCAAGAGCCCACCACCGCTTCAGCCGAGATCAGCACCTCCACAACGACTGGACCTCTCTGCCCCTCAGCGGTCTCCTTCACCGCTCGTTGCCTTGGCCTCGGCTCCACCGACGGTACTGACTCCTGCTGCTACAGCTGCCACGTTCCCTCTTCCGCCTTCCGTGCCGAGTACTCCCCTTTCAACTGCTTCATTTCCTTCCACCAAGTCTGTCCCTAATTCGTCCTCGAGGCAGCACCACAACCTCCCCCCGCCGGCTCCTCCGCCAACTCTCCCTCTCCCCCAGCCCCCTCCGTCGCCCTCAGCTCAGTCGAATAGGGCACTACGTACTACACCGACTACACCATCCAGAAGAGGTACCCCCGCGCGTTCGATTCCCACTCCAGGGCCAACGCAACCGCTTAATCCACGCAGGGCATCTCCCCTCAGGCCTCTTCTTTCTCACAGAGCATTATCTCCGGCTGCCGCGCTTGTTCGCAACACCGAGCTTTTAATCGGTTCCGAGAGTGATCAATCCAACGGGAAAGAGGCTGCCGGGCGACAGGGATCTGGAACAATGGTCCCAGCTGGCTTGGGAATTACACCCGCTTTTTTGCAACGAAGGATCCTATATGGTCCACCACCGTCCCCGCGGCGACCCCCTCCCGATGTACCCCTACCCCCGTCTCCATGTCCGACCCCAATCACACGCTCGCGTACACCGATAGGGCCGCCTTCGAAATTCCACGAACATCTTTCGTCCGTATCTTCAATGCCTTTGTCACAAACCTTGTCGACACCGTCCAACTCTATGAGTCCTTCGCTGAGCGTAGCGACGCTCTCGGAATCATCTTCCGGGCGATCTCTACGATCGTCCCACGTTTCATCGGTATCGGAACGTAACGAGGAATTGGCGGATTCGTTACACATGCCCGAAAGTTCTCGGCCGACGACGAGTGCATCTGTCGTATCCGAAGCAAGCTGCGGGCAGCCAATTTCGTCTACTTTTAGCAAAGCCTGGTTGGGCATCAAGACCCAAAGCAGTGCCAGTTTGAGCGTCTACTCTTCAGCAATGCAGCCAGACAGCAGCAGCGGTTCTTTTTACGACGACAATGATGCTGACGTCGACGATACCGTTTCTAAGAGCTATGTTGACGAGGACGACGATGCGTCTCTGTACCCCTCCGATGACAAGACGGCTGGGAGGCGTACGATGTATCTCCTCGATCATGGCGAGGTGGACGAGAGCAGGGAGGAAGTGTATGGGAGTCACTTCTGGCGCGATCGCGAGGCGCCCCCTCTCCCGCCTCTACCTAGCCATCCTGGACCAGGGTACTTTTGAACGGGATCGTTCTTGGACCGCAACGGTTCTCTTGGGCTTTTTTTCTTTTTCTTTTTTGTGGAGGACGCGTTATCAGACGTCTTTTCCGGAACGTTAATTTATCCTGTTCATATGAATGCATTTATGTCTTGCTTTTTTTCCCCCTTGTCCCTAGCTTTCTTGGGTCTCGTCGTCGTGACGTATTGGTCCGTTCGACTTTTAATTTCTCTTCTGAACTCGCTCTCGCTAATCAAGTTTGTCGTTTTTTTTTTGCTGTACGAAACAAACGCTCTTTTTGCACGACTGTCTAAACCTTTTTTGTGTGCATGCATGCCTTGGTGACCTGGCCTAAAATTTTGGTGCGGTGATACGGGGGGCGGCACGTTTTTTTCGGTAGGGGTAGTATCTGAAACGTTTTTGATAGACAAGGTCAGGGGTCTGGTACACCGGTTCAGTCGAGATGCATCACGGTGGGTATGACGCGGGGCCCTAATAAATTGATAGGGGTGGACGTGGCAGCGCTCAGTATATCAGGGACGATCCTATTAGCAAGTATCGGATAGTTACATGACATGTCCAACGTTTACGATCATCGGATGAGCTGAGCCTCATTTCATGTGTTCATATTTTTTTTGGTCACTGGGTCTGTGTTGTCGTCACTTGATAGGGGCTGCACCCCCTTAGTAGGGGAGCTGTGTCCAAGTTGCATGCAACTGCTCCGCAAGTCCAAAACACAATCCACAAGGTTTTCCAAAGCGCGTGCTGACTCCTGGTAATGATCTCAGCAAGCACTGCAGAACGCGTTTCCACAGCTAGACGATGTCGTTAATAACAAAAAAAAAGGCAACGTGGCCACGGCCAACGTTGACCGTTGGTTCCTCCAAAAAGCGACACGTGTTTGTGTGCATGGCGATCATCGGGGCTGTTTGGAAACCTGGGCGCTGAGTATCGAGTTTCAGATTTTCAATGACGAGTGCTACTTTTTTTGCTAGAGCCCCGCTATGCCTGGCGGCAGTGGACGAGAATCATCATGTAATCATTCATGGTGCGTTGACAACAACTAGTTAGGCGTAATCGGTCAGTCGAGACGAACACGTTGAATGATCGGAATTGGAGCGTCGCTCGAGTGAATTTTAAAAAAAGTATTGGTTTCCTGCCGTCAAGGGTAGTAGTCGTACCATGGATGGGATGTTCGGACCGAACCGTTTTCCTAAGAGTGATAGCATCCGAATCCTCGCTTGACGTAGAGAAAAACGAGTTTGTGTAAGAGACCAGCCCGCCGCACGCTTAGCCGTTACACCAAAAGGCAGAATACTGAATGACTAGCATTCAGTACTGCGGACGGTATATGTACTAGTTATGGGACCTAGGTAAGCCAGCGTGCTTACAGTTTGGTCCCCCTGTGTGGCAGGATCATCGCCCACGTTTGAGCACACGTTTGAGCGTTCAACAAATCAATGACCAGGTTCTCCATGTTCACCCGCATGTTTCTTGCAAGCCCATGGCTGCTTCAGCTGGATGATTATGGAACCGTGCAACTGTGCCCCATCAGTGAAGAGATCAACACAAGGAACCTAGTTGTAAACGTCATGACAACATGAATTGGTTCAAACAGAGTCCATACTCACGCAAATGTCATATGAAAGTTCTTCATCTCGACCCTTCAATGAACACAGCAGGCTGTGACTCGGTTTTTTTTTCGTATCCGAATCACCTACCCTCTTCCGAATACGATATCCAGTCACTGCATCAACATCAAACTCGATAGTAGCGACGCAAGAACTCTTCTTTTTTTCTTCAAAATGCTTGTCTTACCGACCTTGAAATCACGATCGTTCGTGACTGTCATTGCATCCGTTTTGCCACCACTTCAACGAAAATTAGAATCAATAAGAATGAACAATGATTTTCTTACCTTGAGCCTGACCACCAGACTTTGAAAACTCGGGACAAGAGAGAGCACTGGAAATGAACTGTTCACTGAGGTCGTGGGCCGACAACCATGCCTTGACATCCCAGATCAACAAGTGAAGGCGCAAAACATATGCAACGCAGCTTGACGAACGCATAACCTCCATCAGCCGCAGCCTTTACCACCACCATGCCTCAGATTTCACAAAGGAAAAAAAATTCTGAGTAGTATAAGTACAATCGGAAAAGCAGAAGAATAATATGACCATCTTCGAGCGGGTAAGTAGGCACAAAAAAGCTAAGATAGAAAACGTATACGCCGAAGGGGAGTCGAACCCCTGCCGCTTGCTTGGAAGGCAAGCATGATAACCGCTTCACCATCGGCGTGACTGACCTTTCTTATTTGTTCAATGTCACGATGGGTTGACCCGCAGTAGGTACAAGTTCCAGTACACAACATTATTTATCTGCATACCCCTCTGCGACAGACTTTTACATCTCGCCCCCTACTGCAATGCCGTTGCAGCACTTTGGGAAGGGCGTTCTACGGGTTGCCAAGAACTACACCAAGGGTTATTCGGACACACAAGCGAAAGTGCGGGACGCCACGTCTAACGATCCATGGGGACCCTCCGGAATACAGATGAATGAGATTGCACAATTGAGCTACAATCAGTGCGTGTCGTTTTCACGAATGATGGCCACCGGGGGGCATGTATCGTCCGGTAGGACTTCGAGCCTTAGCAGGTTAGTGTCGTTGACCTTTCTTCTTGTCACACAGGAACGATTTCGTCGAAATCGTGGAGATTCTCGACAAACGACTGAATGACAAGGGGAAGTACTGGAGGCATGTATTCAAGGTGAGTGTTGGCCGCCTCTGTCGGCGACCCATACTGCGGATTGTAGGCTAAGACGTCACAGTCTCTCACGGTGCTCGATTATCTCTTACACGCTGGATCGGAAAACGTCGTCCTATACTTTAGAGAAAACCTGTACATCATCAAGACCCTCAAGGAGTTTCAATACGTGGACGATGATGGGAGGGATTGTGGCGCCAATGTGCGGCAAAAGGCCAAAGACATCTCAAACCTTCTCAGCAATACTGCTCGCCTTCGCGAGGAGCGGCGAGACCTTCGTAATCGAATCCGGGGGACTTCGGAAGAGGACGACGACGAGGGTTTACTCGGAGGGAGGCAAGTCGCCCCACCTCGAAGAAGACCCCAAGCAGGGGATCGGGACGACGATGAACTTAGGCGCGCTGTCGAGGCATCGAAAAAGACTCACGCAGAGGAGCAGGCTCGACAGACGGAGGAGAACGTCCTTCAGCGTGCGATTCGACTCAGTGAGGAAGAGGAAGCCAAACGAAACAAAGCCGTTGAAGATTCGAACGCTTCTGCATTGTTCGATGATCAGGCGCAACTGTACGTGTTTTCCTCTGAGGATGTTGTCGTATTGAATCTTTGGTTGTACGATTAGACCGGCGCCTGTGAGTGCTCCGAATAACCCATTCCCGTTCGTCGATGTTACGCAATACGCAACAGGCGTTCAATTTCAACCTCAGTTTACCATACAACCGCAATTCACGATACAACCACAATTCACGTCGATTAGTCCTTATCAACAGCAAGCACAGCAGGAGGTGATGCAGGTACTCTCGCCAACGAATGACTTTTCGGATGAGTGTACTCATTTGACCATAGGCGGAATACTTGAGACAGCAGCAAGAATGGCTACGTCAGCAACAAGAGCTGCAGGCTCAACAACAGGTACAGCAACAACAGGAAGAATTTCTCCGTCAACAAATGGCCCGGCAAGCACAACAGCGACACGCACAGCAAATGCTCGCTCAGCCAACCGGATTCGGGTGCGTTCGACACTCTCACGTTCGTCCTATTTACCACTGAATCTGCCATATACAGGTCAAACAATCCATTTGCACCGTCACCTGCGTCCCACACACCGTCTCCCGTGATGAGTGGGACCAGCTTGGGCCCGCAGTTCAATTTGCAGGGAACTTACGCGAAATCGTCGGCACCCTCGTATGGCTCTACACCTTCACCGGCGCCAACATCGTCAATCTCTCACTCGAAGCCAGAGCGCTCGCCATACTCGGGCAGTGGTGCCGGGATGGGATCTTCGCGTGCAGACCAAGAGCATGCCCACCTGGCGAACTTGTTCGCAAACCGAGACGATGGCCAAGATACTTTTGGAAACGTTGGTGCTCTGCGATTTGGACAAACGCAGGCTGGCCGTGTCGCGATGCAGAAGACAGGTGGTGAAACACAATATTCTGATCAACCCTTCTTTTCTATTTAACTTTAACGTGGATATGTGGGTCGGAGAGGGAATGCCAATGTGTATCGACTTGTGCAAATAGGCTACGTGTCCTTGGTCATTTTATTATTCATATTATTTCTGTTTAGCTCAGTACTTAGATTATCCAAATGCGGTCCATGATGTCTTGGGATGACATCACTCCCCCTCAATTTCGCCCAGGCCCCTCTCCACTACTCATCTACCGCCAAAACTATGGCAGGCGAAGCTGAGAGTTTTATCCTTTTAATTGTAAGCGTCTTTCATCGCTTGAGTCAAGATTTTCGTCCTGATGAAACACTAGCTTGCGCTTATTTTCCCTCCTGCTGCCGTCGCGATCGTTACAGGATGTGGCCCCGACCTTATCTTGAATTTACTTCTGACTCTGTGAGATTTCTCTCAATACGTACTGGTTTCTGACCGGTAGTCCAACAGCATAGGATGGCTGCCCGGATGCATCGTGAGTTCATGATGCCAACGGGACGCACGGATGCTGATCTAGTACATGTATAGCACGCATTTTGGCTCATCTTTAGGCGCTCTGAAGCGAACGAAAAGTACGGCTTGAAACAATGGACTTGTGAGTCTGTTTATTTTGTGGGTTTGATTTCTTAGATTACCGACTGCCCTTTAGACTCTGGGATGGGCGAATATCGCCCGCTCGATGCGAACGCAGCGGCGGGGAAACAACAGCCTCAGCCACCTACTGGCGCGCAGGGGCAAGCCCCTCCACCCCCTGGTCCACTGCCTGCCGATCAAAAGCAGGCGCCCTCGCCAGCAGCTGAGGAGCAGAAGCAAGGCGAAAAGTCCACGCCCCAAGACAATCAGAAAGCAATTCAGGTTGCTTCATCTCAGTCTGAGTCTGATCAGAAGGTGGCGGACCCCGTTCCAGAGTATACACCTGTTGCTAGTAGCAGCACTTGACGGGGGAGAATTGAAGGTGGTTCGAGCTCAAACTTGTATTCATAAACGTTGTTTTGTTTTTAGTGCCCCGTTTAGTTCGTATTAATAGCTTTCGTACCAGCCTATATTATCCCTGATTCTTGTTCGTATGTGTTCGCTATAACGAAGAGTTGTAGAACGAAGGGATTCTTACGGATATAGATGTCGTGTCATCATCCAGCCATGTACTGTAGAACGAATTTCTACATCTCCGGGATCCTCGGGAAACATGGGCTAAGAACGGTCGGTGACGGCGGGACGGTATCAAACGATCGACTCACGGGGAACATTTTCGTGAGTATTTCTTCGCACTTCCAGCCTCTGCTACGAGCCATGGTGAAAAACTCGAGGTCACGGTGTGCAAGATGAGGGCGATGATGTGTATAGAACACAAGGACACATGGACGTGGGTTGGGAAGCAGCTCTGTATCGTGATTTATAATGGGGGTGATACATTGCTCGCAGGATCTAAGCAACGCTTCGTGCTGGGCGACCTAAGTACGAAACGACGGGACTGGAAAACGGGACGTTACCTGAGAGTGGTTAAATATGAGATCGGAAAGGATTATCAAGTCGAAGCCCCTCCAAGGTTCCCGGTCCTCTGGAAGGACGGAGAAGAGGGCGTCGACAGGCTTGCCCCAGATGTAACCCTGGATATGGTTACGGACTCATGTTACGGTCGATTACGAACAAGTTACCTGCGTCGTTACTTTTTCCCTCTGCCCTTCATGAATATTTTGTAACACATTTTGAGCGAGGTTCTCGATCAGGGGTGCGTCAGGGTAGTCTGTCAACATGACCTGGACACTATCTAATGAGGGAGGCGCAAAAAGATGAAGGTCGATCGCGTACCGTTGCTGCGCCATTTTGAGCAGCTACTATGCCGGGTAGGCCCCCACCTGCACCGAGTTCTAAAACGAATTTATTTTGGATTAGATCGTCGTGTACGTCTAGATAGGAAGCAAAGGCAATGGCTGCGTTCCACCTGAAAAAAGGAAAGACTTGTGGTTAGACTTTCGATTGTTCTGTACACGAATCATACAAATGGTGTCCCCAGAGAGGGTGAGAGCCGACGAGTCTGATGGCGATATTAGGTTTGCCAGATCGTGAATAGTAGGACATAGTAGGGTCTGGTGTAGGAGGGCGGGGCGGTTCCTGAGGCGTGACATTCGATCTTCGAAGGTTCCGCTGCTGTAAGATAGTACCCCACTCACAGCGAACACGGCTCCAAGAGACAAATCGTCGCCATCGTGCTCTTCCATGGTCGAGTTCGAAGTCAAAAGTAATGTCGATTATGTAATTGGCGCGCTCTCAAGCTGCCAATCACGTTTGTGTCATGTAACGTGGAAGGATTTTCTGTGCCTTTTCTCCGAGTCCAAGCTGAGAGTGAACGAGAAAAAATGCATCATGTTCTTTGTCAAAGAGTTCGAGAAAGGCGAACGTGACAGCATCGACAAGGCGATCATACTAGGACGACGGGCACTTGTGCTCCATACTCAAGTACTCAAGGACACCGGGTCGAACTGTTCATTCTCTTTGATTCAATGCGCATATCATCTCAGCGATCAATTGAGTGCCACGAGGGACCTGAATGAGGCAGTTCTCCTCAACGAAGAGGCAGTTGCGTCCTGCCCAAAAGGTTATCCGAGTCTTCCATACTCTTTGCACGAACATGCGGGTTATCCCAGTACTCGATACAAAAACTGGGAAACATGGAGGACCTGAACGAGGCAATTCGCATCAACAAAGAGGCAGTTGCGTTCTGCCCTCAGGGACCAAATCGCTCATGCTCTTTTGCATAGTCGTGCAGTTTATCTCGAGACTCGGGTCTTCAAGTTGGGAGCCATGGAGGACAAATTCGCGTCAGCGAAGAGGTCCTTGCCCTCCACCCTCAAGGATACTCGGACCGCTTGGACTCTTTGCGTTGTCGTGCAGGTTGTCTTAGCACTCGGTACGACAAATTGGGGCCTGAATGAGGCGATTCGTCTCAACGAAGAGGAACTTTCGCTCTGTACTCAAGGACATCCGAATCGTTCAGCCTCTTTGTATGAACACGCAATCATCTCGGTACTCAGTACAACAATCTAGGAGCGTTGGAGGACCTGTGTAGGTGAGGCAATTCGCATCAATGAAGAGGCACTTGAACTACGTTCACAAGAGTACCCGAATCTTTCAGACTCTTTTCATAGTCCCACTTTATCTCTGCACTAGTTACATCGCGCCGGGAGCCATGGTGGACCTCAATAAGGCAATGCGCCTCAATCAAGAAGCACTTTTCCTCTGCGGACCGGGTCATCCTTTTCGACCGCACGCATTGCAGAATCTTACGCAGTACCCTACCTTCGAATCAAGGACGGGATGCAGTTGACGGATAAGGAGGAGATATTCACACTTCTCAAACACCTCGGAGACGCATCCCAATTTATTCCAGTGTTGTCTGATGATGTATCTGCCGCCCGATCATGGATTTCTGTTGCCGAGCAATTCCACCACCCCTCGAGCATTCTAGCATTCCAAATCTGTCTTCACTTCCTTCTTCGACATTCTGCAGTCTCGCCATCATTGCCCCAACATTCAGGCCTTTTCAGGAATCGTACTTCGTCACTCGTAGTGAACACCTTCTCTGCTTGTCTTCGGAACTGCGCTCTCCTACCAAAGCTGTCTAACTTGTCGAACAGGGACGGGATGTCATTGGAACTAGCTTGCTAGCCTCCGCTCGCCAGTTGACGATACTATAGCGTTCGGTTCAGAAGGAAAGACCTTGGCAGACGAGTTTACCCACCTGACTGAACATATTGATCTTCTACGACAACATGATTGACGAGTTGGGTCGATTGAACTATACCCGCGTTGCACAAAGGCGACGAAGGAAATGAAGGATGTATCACTCGATCAGCGCGTCGTCCACATACACATCGGAACCTAGGGGACCCAGTATTTGTTTCGTTCATTACTGTACGACCACCTTCGAGTGAATGCTACTACTTGGTATCATGACGCGTGAGTGGGTCGAACCACCAAGTAAACTACAAAACATCTAGTACGCGTACATTTTCGACAAGTTCCTCCAAAGACATGCCTTCTTGAAGCTGCACATTGATCACGACGTCGGGTAGAACTCGCCTGTATTCCTCTCGCCCCCTTGATGCCGTAAACAAAAGCGCTCCAAACGGCTGTCTGAGACATGCAATGAATTGCAACGCACGCGTTTCTCGGTCCAGCGGAATCGTATTGACGGGTGTGGATGGAGATGGCAACGTGGAAATGGATGAAGAATCTTCGTCATCTTCGTCGCTGTCTCCCGTGTCAGTAGTAGCCGGTGATGATGGCTCCACGACGCCAGGATTTTCTACGCTGGACGTGTCGACTCCTTGTATATTCTCGCGACCAAGAATGGCATCCATCCAAGGATGAATAAGGTAGAGGATTCCCAGACGAGATGGGTCTCGGTTTGTCTTGATGTCTACCACCCCAAAAGCCGGGATTTCAACACGATACACTCGTCCTGCAGAGGTCCGACATCGCACAAACGAGCCTGTGAGTTTGAAGATGATACAAGGAAGCTTCATCCGACTTGCTGCGAACCAAGCCGTGGGGAGCTCGTTCACTCTGTCATATAGCCTCATGACAAAGTCCAGGTCAACAGCAGAGTCGCGAAGCCTAGTAACCCAGTTATCCATTT
>JBBPMJ010000717.1:0-16061 GCA_038090255.1 Austroboletus niveus | reverse complement strand
GCATCAGATCTCCAGTTTTCTCTGTAATTGTATCCAGACCGGATATCCTTAATCCAGTCTTGTTGTCGAGCAAAGGCAGAGGCTTTGTCAATCCAGTCTTTGATTGTTTCAGGTTTTTTTTCCATCCTGATGATTTGTTCAGTGATGGCAGGATCTAATCCTCTCATATAGTCTTTGATCAAGGCTTTGTCATCTTTGATCTGGGATTTAGCCATGAGAAGACGGAAATTGGTGTTGTATCAATTGATGGAATCAAGTCCTCTTCCTTTCATTTTCATCATTCCGAGCTTTCTTCGAGCATCAGCCGAAGTTTCTTTGTCAGAAAAGATGACAAGAAACTCAGTTTTGAAATCTTTCCATGTGAGCAAGTCGGACAGAATTTCTCCATTGTTGATTTTCTCATATGCTACTTCTGCGTAGGCTTTTCCTCTTCCCTTGGATATTTGGTTCAAGGAGGTATAGATCTTTTTGATGTTGTCATACTTTGTGGCATTCATAGCAAAGTATGCATCCATCGCCCTGATCCAGTATTTGGCATTGGTAGGTTCCCCACTAAATTCATCTGGCAGTCCAGCTTTTAATTCTGACATATCCTCTTCTTGTTTTGGGAGGAGGAAGGGTTCCTGGGTGGGGGTACTGCTCGCAGTGACTAGAGGTGTCCTTTGCAGTGGTGGGGTATTGAAGTGAGGTTGATTCTGGTGAAGGGTTCTAGCTATCCTTTCTAGCCTTTGTCGTTCTTGTCATTCTTTCCAAGTTTCTTCAGCCTTTTGAGGGGGCTGCTCTTCTCTTAGTCCATAAGAAATGTTGGGCAATTTGTTGAGGATTCCTTTGCGTAACAGCAAGAGGGATTAGAGAGCTAAATCTTTTGTTACACATGCACAACGTTCAGCCTCAATCCAGTGTCTCCTTAGAGGTGAGACAAAGTCCTATAGAGATCTGGTAATAGGTGCTCTGCTGAGGCTCAATACTCAGACAGAAGAGACTAAACACTGCGTATAATTGCGCAGATTTAGCTGGGGAGTACAAAGGAAGTAGCAACTAGTTATACATCCCCAACTAGCCAATAGGAAAGGAGTGGAACTCTGTAAACTAAAGGGGAAGAGACAATGAAACATCGGTAAGACAATACAGACAGCCCATGCGACACAAGGGTGAGATTGGGGAACAAGATCTCAGAAGAGTGAGATCAGGGGAAAGGGGTCCATAATGAAAAGTCAAAAGACTAAAAAGGGAAGTCCTTATCGGAGATAATCGGGATCATTACAGAATTGTCCAGCATATAATCCGAGGGAAACATTGTCCATAGTGGGCCCTCGGGGAGATATTTGTATAAGTCCACCAGACTTGTAACAGTAATAAACCACTACAGGTTCTATGACAAGATTGGCCTATGATAGAAGGGCATCCCTCAGGAACCAGATGCTGAATAGACTCACTGAGAGTTTGCATGGGAAGCTTATGGAGCTGGTTCACTAGGTCATCATGAGGTAACAGTGCCCATTCAAGACAAGAAATATAATTTTGTGTGACATATTCACTGAAGGCATATATGGGGTCCAGATATTTATGAAGTGTGGCAGCCACATCACTACCATATTGAGACTCAAAAAGGACAGCAAGAAGTGGTAGTGTGATATGAACACAGCCAGCAGGAAGTTCTATGTCACTAAGTTTGCCAATGAGTTCAGCAGGCAAGGAAGCAGTAAAAAAAGAGCAAGCTTGCATAATATGAGCAATGAGAAACATGACAAGGGCACTCTTTGTCCATGGGTTTTCCTTCCCTGATAACAAATTTGCGAATGATCAAGCCGGAGAGCTGATCTTTAAATGTAACAGATTGTGCTCATAGACTAACTCTATGTATTAAAGCCAACTTGGTATCCCAGCCAAATGTTGTTCCACACATGCAGCAACAGTCTGGTGAGGAGATTCAATGGCCCCTTTCAATTCACATAAAAGCAAGCAATGTGTGTAACATGCAGAAGCAAAGTACTCAGTATTTGTATTCTTTGTAAGACATGTGTGGAACAGGGCATGGAATATCTTCAGACTAGAATTAACAAATGATACACAACCAATGAACTCAAGATCACATTTAAGGCACTGGACATAATGTGAATTCAGAGATTTCAATAACCAGGAAACAAAATTTCAAGGACTTTCAAAGATAGACACATGACAATGAGGGAAGTATAGAGGTTCATAGGATAACACATAGTTGGCAAGTTCATGTGAACCCTCCAGTGGGCATGACCCCTCATCAAGGAAGCAAGGCACAGTACAAGGCAGCTTATCAATGAACCTATGATAAATGCGTTAATAAAGAAGGTACTTACAAACTATACACAACAGAAACTCACATTCCAGACATTGTTTGGTTTTAACTTCTTCCAAAGAGTGTCGTGCTGGTGGATAGAGCGATGGTTGACGATGAAGATTAAAGTCGCGCATGTAGGTGCGGCAAACAACAAGCGCAAATACTTCCCTTATTTAGTAAAAAGTTCCTGCAGGTCCATTTGCTTGGACTGGGCCATTTGCTGTCGAGAAAACCCTCCCCCACTACCGTGGGAGTCGGGGAAAGTCTTTAGCGCTTGAGCACTCTACAAGATCCCAATGCGTTCAACCTATTTGTCCCACCATAGTTGAAATTCTACTTATACTTTCAACCGCCTCCCCGCATCCCAAACCATGCGCTCAAACAATCTCGACCGATCGCCACCTATGTCTCTCTCGCGCGCGGCGACGAACCCCTGTGCCTTGCCCAACACTAACTCCAACAAATCTGGCTCGTCCTGTAAACGCCTGCGCATGTACGCCACCACGATGGCTATCACCCATAGCTTCCTGTCCACATACTCCTCGTGGGCGAGCACTGCGTTCCCGACGAACCGCGCGAGACGCGGCGTGGCCGAAAACGACCCGTCCACATGCATTTCGTAGACGAGATCGCATACGTCTTGTGCTGGACTTCGTCTGCTAGCCGGACCCGGTCGTGACTCAGCTGATGAGCTTGGCACGCATGGATCTTGTCGAAGCACTGGAGAGGGCGCGCGTTCTATCGCGTCGCGCAGGAGAGGTTGCAGGCTTGGAGAACGCGAGGGCGCCCAACACGTGCTGTACGATGTGTCAAGAGAACTGAGGGTAGAAAAAGTGACAGTGCTATGGTGAGACGACGAATGGGTAGAGAGACGACTGTGTCGGTGGTTTGTATCATCTATGCCGAAGTCGGACTCGTTGTGCGTATATGCGCCCGGAAGTGCCAGTTCGCACTGAGATTGCGAAGAGGATGCTAATCTCGCCGGATCGACAAAGAAATCGAAGATGGACGTGACGAACGATGCAGCACCGTCAATAAGATGGTCGAGGTAAATGAAATTGTCGGCAAGGACCACAGGATCATCCTCCGCGGCGTCCATGCTAATGCCAGCGTTGTCATTTTCAGGCCTGATGTGCCTCTGATGCTCGTCTCCAGTGACAAAACATGTATACTTGCTCGCGAGTTGATATGTCAATCCCAGACGAACGATTTCTGCCCTCCGAAGATCGTCCTCGGAGGCCAACAGAGCATCTCCTGGAGCTTGGACGGCGGGAAGTCCAACTCCTCTGTCTAAATATGTGACCAGCCTGCGCGCTGCCAGCGTATGGACCAAGGGAATGGTCGAGTGCGTGTTGGCGTCACGGAACGGTTTCGCCCTTTTGACGGCGATATTCAACTCTTCGGGCTCGGACTCGCCGTCCAGTGTGATGATTAATCGAACGGATCTGGGGGGAGTCTTCAACGACGTAATAGCGAAGACTGTGAACCGGTTTCCAGAGGAGATATTTGTCAGTGTGTGAGGTGCTTGCTGCACAGGCCGCGGAGGTGCAAGTGACACGATGTCCTCTGGAACGATGAACGTGCCAGTTGGTGTTGGTGAAGCAGGACATGTCGAAGGAGTACTCAGGGCGTCATATCCCCAATCAATATCGATACGCCTAATGTTTTTCCACCGTCCATCATTCAATAAGCGAGCACATTTGAAAACAAGGTCGTGTGCGGCAAACGCATATATGGCTTCTCCGTTACCCTTCTGCGCAAGACTATCGCACTCATCGGAGGACTCGACCTTGCCAATTTTGAGAACGAATAAACGGGCAGACGCTCCAGGTGGTGAATTTTGAATGACGTTCTCGAGAAACGCCCCAGAGTCCAGTTTACTCCTTCTGAACACCAGCGAAACCCACTTTTTCCAGACAGAGGGAGAGGGGGGTTTCGAAGTGGCGTGGCGATAGACGGTGTTAGTCAAGACGAATATGAATGCCGGACGATCGAATTTGCGCGTGTTGAATGCCGCCTGCAAGACTTTGTGAAAATTTCGCTTCCCGAGATTGGCATTCATGCCTGTTACGTATGCTATCTGTGAAGACGATGTCAACTGATGGAACAGAGGTAGAGATAGAGATGGAACATACCGCTTCAGACAAGGAAGCTGGATCAAGTGTGCAACTATTCCGCCACAAACTTTTGACGTTGCTCCCAAAACTAAATATGTTAAATGTCGACTGTGAGATCGGCAGCAAACGAAGCAACAAAGACAATGCTCGCTTAGCCGTCTCCATAGACTCGCCAGTCATACCAGCGGATCGATCGACGATAAATATATATTCGCGCGAGGGGATCTTGGATGCGAAATACTCTGGGGAGAGAGTGAGTTGCATTGCAATGGTAGAACGCGACCCATCCTCGCTTATACACAGCTCCTCTGCAAAGCATCTCTGCTCGTCTAATCCTTGGGCGTAGATGTCGAGGACAAAGTTTCTCGTCAGAAATTTGGGCGATACCCAAAAGACAGACGAGCGTCTCTGCGATTCTCGACCCGAAATACTGTTGTGCGACATGATAGCCTTGTGTGAAGGGCAATTGATTTCATATATCATGCCGCACATGTGAATGTCGACAGAAATTTGCACCCGATCATGCAGAAACGTAGACGGAGTCTCATAGCACTCAGTGATGTACATTGGAAGTTGCAGACGGACATGATCTCGCAGATCCTCGTACAGGAGTTCCATGACGAACTAAATTCAGCCAGCTAGTTATGACTATGTGAAAGGATAGAGTGGCCACGAACGCACTGTCAGGCGTACTTCCACGCTCGCATTAGCAGGAATAGATCCGACTGAAACAGAGAATACTACATAAAAAAGAAAACATATCTGGGTTAGCACTGGACTCAAGCCGAGGACTCTTACTTACTGTCTCCGGTCACCATTTCTACGAATACCACTACCTTTCCTCGGTCTACCGTTCGTGTCAATTTATCTTCTTTTTGTTGTACTTTCCAAACAATAGCTTCTTGGCCTTCATGTTTGAGGACAAATTCGCAAACCGCTGCGTTCGCTGGGAGCGGGAAGAAATACCTGGCTCTTCCCGTGGGCTCATGTGAAGGGTTGTAAAACCTCTGTGTAAGGTTGATGCGAGAGGATACTGTAGCAAAATTCCCGTGAATGGTACGAGTATCAGAGATGAAGCACAGCGACATACCATCTACGACCCAAGCCTGCACAATCACTTGTTCAAGTGGAAGATATTGAATCTTCGTTTGGTCTGAAGGTTGGTGGGCAATGCCAGCATGCACTGAGGGCATAAGAGCATGTGAGGAAGTGGTGAGAGAAGAGTGTGTGCATGATGAATGCTGAGACCCAGTATATTTATTTGCTATCATTTGTTGCCACTTCCTGTAACCATATCGGACGCAGCGCGGTGGTACACCGATCCTAAAGGCGGCACTGGCTGGGAGGCCACTCAGCTCGAGAAGGACGGATTATCCGTTCAAGAATCAATCTGGCATTCCAGACCGAGAAATGTGGATCGCAGTATCATTCTGGAGTCCTTGATATCGCATTTGGGGCGTACAAGCGAAGTAATCGGATTGACGTATTCCTAGCTGGAAAACCTCAATGTCGATTTCCACAGGGTAACGTTAACCCAGGACGTTAAATGATCGAAGGAAATGGCAGAAATAGTGCTGCGACTCCCGACAGGCTTGGTTTTCTGTCATCAGATAGATCATTCGTTACCACTACAATTTCTTTTGAGAATACGACTAGGAAAGGCAGTTGCGGACGCACATTTCTTATCGTTTTCCTGTGCGAAGCAGTAGTATGAATCAGGCCGGCAATGTGACCAGCAGGATTGGTATTGATAACGTAGTGAACCCATCTCCAGGGCCCGAACAATCTGCTGGGGGCCGAAGGCTGGAAAACTTGAATGTCGTGACGGATAAATTAAATTGGGTGATTGCGGCTGAGTGCGAATATGTAAACTGCATGTAAGGTCTACCAAGGGACAAAGCTACGGAGGACATTGAATAAATAGAGGTTTAGCAGACCAGCTCAGTCCTGAGATTAGGCTGTACAAGAGACCATTGGCTCGACCCGAATCATGAGTATCTAAGTAGATTGTCATTGTCGTATTTTGTGGAGATCCAACCTGTAACACAAGTACTTCTACTGCCATCAGCATCGGCAAAGGTGAACACTTCATGGCAACGGATTTCTGGGCGAGCTCACACTAGTGCGCGGATTGGATCAAGTACTCTCGCAGAATGGCAGCTCACAACGTCGTATTAGCAAGCGATGGATCGTCGACCGTGCAACACTTGGACAAGCCCGTACAGACGACCTTCAGTTCGTCGACAACCCAGACTATTTTGTGTACTTTTCCATCTTTTTCGCCAACGGTTCGTCCCCTTCAACCACGACCGACCGTGTTTGCTGAATCACGCCAAACAGTCATCACCAAGCTTGGCAAGAGGCTCAATTTCCGCCAACGCGTCATCGCGACGGCCATCGTCTTTTTTCGTCGGTTTTATGTCAAGAACGCGTATTGCGAAACGGACCCGTTTATCGTCATCGCTGCATGCTGTTATGTCGCTGGGAAAGCTGAGGAGTCGCCCGTGCATATCAAGAACGTCGTCTCGGAAGCCCGTTTGTTCTTTAGCCGTGCGTACCCTCTTCTAGTTCGTGACTAGCGCGCGAGCTTCGATCGCATACCGCAGAGCAACCATATGGTGTGAAATCGTTCCCCTCTGACAATTCAAAGCTGGCTGAAATGGAGTTTTACCTCGTCGCCGACCTGGAATGTGACTTGACCGTCTTCCATCCCTACCGGACCCTCATTACGCTGTGCAAGAAAGAAAACGTCAGCGACTCGATGACCGAGGCAGGCGAAGTCGGTATGGAGGTCGACGACGGCCCGCGGTATTGGGGCACGGGCGAAGGTCAATTAGAACTAAGCAACGATGCGCTCCAAATCGCATGGTGAGTCCCTACTCTCCCTTTTTTTTTCCGTACTCCTACATGCTCAAGCGACCCCAAGGTCCATCATCAACGACACGTACCGATCCGATCTCTGTCTCTTGTACCCTCCCCACCTCCTCGCCATCACGGCGCTCTACCTCACCCTCGTCCTCCACCAGCCCACGCGGGACTTCGTTCAACCCAAATCTCCCGCGAGCGCGACCGACAATCACCATGCGAACACGCTCCGACGGTCCTCCCGGCAAGCGTCCCAGTCCACGATAGACAAGAAACCGCCCCAGGACATCGTCGGCTTCTTTGCGGGCTTAAACGTGTCAATGCCCCTCGTCGCGGCGATCGCACAAGAGATCATATCGCTCTACTCGGCCTGGGAACGCTACCGCGAAGATGGAGAGTCCAGTTTGGGTGACGCTGTGCGTGCACAGCACGTGGCCGAGTCACCCTACGCGTCGTCAACGACGACGAGGGGGAGCATGAAGCGGACGTTGTCTGAGAGCACGCGCAGGAGCCTGAGTCTCGGTCTGAGCGGCGTGGGTACGCCTACGGAGGCAGGGGTGGATGCTGGCAAGACGGATGTTGCGAGCGTGGTGACGCCGCTCATGCTCGTACAATTGCTAACCCGGATGCGGGAGGGCCGGTTGGCGCATTTGGCGCATTCGACGCATGGGAGGCCTGTCGCCGTCGATAAGCGGCTGGAGCGGACGCAGGCGGCGGGTTGAAACTTGATCCAAGAATTGGTTTGTTGCAGGGCTGAAGTTGCATACAAAGTTGACCTTTGTGTAGACTTGTCGTGAAAGAAATTACAGCTTGTATTCAAGCAGGGTAGTCGTCCGCGCGCCAATCGCTAACCCCATTGGACTCTCCACGTTGTACATGTTCCTGCAGCCGCACCCGACTCGCCGTTTGCAGTTCCACCTCCTTGGCTGTCCGATCACCTGTTGGAGCGGGGACATTCAGGCTCATAGTACTTGTATATGCCAGGAATGCCCACCTTTCCTGCTACTTTGTGTAATTGCACCGACTTTTGTTGACAGACTGTTCGATACTGATACTCTTTCCTTTTTCCTTGTCTTGTGCTGCTCGCCGGCAAGATTTAGCTTCCTTGAATCTCGCAACGCCTTTACTTCCATTCTTTGGTCTAGTCTACGACTCGGTGCCGAGCGCTTTCGGGTGGCGGAGGAACGACGTCATAGAAAGCAGCTTTTCGGGCTCCGACGTTGAAGCGCATATATGCTTGATCCTCGCGATCAAGCATCTTGCCCTCGCTCTTCGACGTCGGCCTGCTGCTGGAAGTTCTTCCTTCGCTCATCTTTTCGCCCCGCCCACCAGCACCCTGTCGTGTAGTGTCTCGTTTCTCTATTGTTTTGTGTATAGTGCCTGTCTTGCTTGTCTCCGCATGTAGCTTTGTCACGCAATCCAACCAGTGTCTCTTTTCTTTCGCCGGCCTGTCCTGTGGCATGCCTTCCGTGGCGAGGGCCGGAGTTTCGTTCCGCTCCAGCTCTCGGCATACCCCGATCAGCCAGTCCGAGGCCTTAGACCTCTCCCCGGTCGGTCAGTCCTGGCCAGTCAAACCAGGACCAAGGCCTCGTCGGCGCTGCGCCCCGCCCACCTATGGAAGGACTGTCACAGGGCAAGCTGTGTCACATTATCTAGCTCACACATTTCGTCTATCAACCTCAGTTCTAGCTAGCCCCACCACAACGTCTCCAGCCCGAAAGGGGACGAGGCGACGCCAGTTGCATTATGTAAGTAACAATTGTTATGCTACTGGCTACCTGGCAGGATGCGTTCTCAAGATCTCACGCCCGGAGCCCGGAGGTGCCAATGACCGAGGTCGGAGGAAAGGATGTGGCGAGTGGGTGCGAAGACTCGGAAGAACGGAACGGCTGGGCGTCAGGGAGTGCCTGCCCTCCTGTGCGTGCCAACCACTGGCGTAGACAATTAATGTTTACCACAGAACGGCACCCCGGAGGACTTCGCCTTCCAAGCTGTGTTATATTACCGCGGCTTTGATCTCTTCGATGCAATCGATTAGTTACCAACTCTGCAGTGAACACTCCCGTTCTGAAGCGCAACTGATGTCTATCAGTAACCAAGTACAACTCGCCTCAAGAAAACAGATGTCCTTGAGACTCAGGAGACGGATTCTAGTCATTGAGAGAATAAGTTCCTGTAGAAACTGTTTATTGCAGGGAAAAAGAAGCTCATATTTTTGGACACATCCAACCCTATCCAACTGATATGCCATCCGTCCATCCTGTGTTTGAAACACCACAGGATCCTAGGATATTGATTCTTTGTTCCAGAAAGCTTTAAGACACTGGCGTACTCTTAACGTCACCTCTAATTCCCTTGAATCCCTGCGGTGCAGCGTGCTGCGAAATACAATTATGTCCTCAGACTTACAATCCACCTTGAAGTATCTCCAGACAAACTGCTACATATCACGTAGGTCGTATGCTCACACATCCGGTCAATAATTAATCTTACAAACTGGTGCAGTCATTGCCATCACCGCTATCGTGGGTGACTACCGTAAGGCTCTTCTCTTCCGCACCTACCCATGTCAAATTATTTCATTATATCCTATTCTTTCAGTCCTCACAATTGGAAGCGAGGTGTGTGATGGCGATATGGCTTTCCATTTTTATATGTTGGTTCATTTTAATGTACAAAGATTCGTTATGTCTGTGTGAGAAAATGTCTTCGAATAGTAAGCAATTTCATCAGGTCACTGATCACGACGTTCCAGTGCAAACCCTTCAGCTGGCTCACTGCACTCTATGTTTCGGTTCGTATCGCATATATCTATCGCAGATTGTACACGCGCTGACCAGCGATTGATAGATTCGCTATTTTGGTTTGATTTGGGCTATGTAAGTCAATAGCTCATGTATCATCCATGCAAAAAGCTAAAAAAAAATTCGCAAGCATCAGTAACCTCCGTGGGTTCAAAATCAGATGTAAATTGCTCTCACTCAGATAGTTCACAGTTGGGAGTACATTCGTTCCTGGTCCTGAAATGGTCCGTGCTCCAGGATGGACGTTTTGCATCACCGTTCACTAACGTGTTTTATAGATGTATGTGCTCAAACTATATTTTCAGATTTTATTAATGACGTCTTCCCTAGCTGTAAATGAATCGGCTTGTTACTCTTCAAAACATCGCACTAATACACAGATACTTCAAAGGTAAACGACTGAACTTCATGTTAGATTACTCGTACCAGATATTTCTCGCTGCGTCTGACTGTTAGTAACTACCCTCTCTGATTTTATTTCATTGATCCTGCTTTTTAACTACAGTGGTGATGATTCTGCGAGTGTACGCATTGTGGAATCAATCGAATCAATCGAAAGCGATCCTTTCCGTCCTGTTATTCCTTTATGCAGTACAGAGCATCACATCCTTTGTTCTTGGGTTTGTTTTCAGCCCCAACGCGAGCATCTCAGGTGTGTTTCTGTCATCGCAACGTACTTATAATCTAACATTATCCATTGTGCCGCCGCCGCCGTTTCTCCACTCATAGTCACCCGCGTAGCTGATGTTACTTTTTGCGATACCTCATCGATCTTCAAACCCCTTGCTATGCTAGGCGCTGATGTCTTACGGTTTATTTTGGGCGTCACTCTTCTGGTTCTCGCTCTCATCCCAATTTCAAGCGAGTTCATCGGGACGCATAAGACGATGAAGCAATGGAAGCTCAACAAATACATGAAACTACTCTTTAAACATGGCATTCTTTATTTTCTCGTGTATGTAATCTCCCCAATTCCTCTACCTACACAGTATTTTACTGATATTCTCCTACCTTAGGAGCGCCCTGACCAACGCCTTGGTTTTGGTATATGTTATTCTGCCACCCAGTGCACATCATGTGCGCAACAGCACATGGATGTTCGTTCTTCAATCGTTTAGTGTTGGGTCCATGAGCATCATGATGCCTCGGTTCATCATCGGAATACGAAAGCTGCACGATCAGGAATACTGTGGACGCTTCCAACACATTTACATGGATCTCGGTGTGTTGACGCAACCAGTCTTCAGTCGAAATTCTGCGATTACAATAGAGGATGATACATTGGGCCAGAGTGAGAGCGTAGTCGGACATGCGGAGGCATCGATAGGCATACGTTATGAAGAGCGGGGAGTCAACGCCCCGGAAGTTTGAAGAAAAATGGATGGCTTGGACTTTTATGCTTGCATTCCCTTATCGCGCTTGCCGAACTACTTGCGGCACGTTTAAGATACACTGCATATATCATAATTCCTCTACTTTTACATGTAGCCGCTAGAAATCATGCCTCACATCCATATGTCTAGTTTTCACCTTGTCTCATGATCATCGAAACAACAACTGTGGGGGAATCTTAAACATTCCACTTCGACACTTTTTCCCGCAGATTGTGGCATGGGTTCATGATGTTCAACAGGAAGACGCAATGATCCGGTTTGTTCGAACGATGAAAATCTATTGAAAGCGTGTTAGACCTTGGAACTTTGACCCCGTAGATTGCTGATGTCGATGAGCAGCTGGCATGGGCAATCGTCTGATGATGGCACTCATGCGGTTCGATCCTATCTTGAGGTTCCTGTGCGATTTCCACTGTTGCGTTCCGGTATCTTCTAGAAAAATAAATAATTCTTTCCGCTAGACTAAACTCCTTGAGGGGTATCTCTCCAGGGGACTTGTGCATTATTAGGACAGTTGCATGTCGTCCTTCTGTTTGGGGCCGAGACGTTTGCAGCGGCGTGGATGCAGATCTTTTCTGCGACGGACGGTCCCGAAGGTGACCGAAAAAGGAAACCCTTACCAAGTGCTGTACGGTCACCTCGACCTCGGTCCAATGGCGTTAGATTTCCCGTTTTCACTGCAGCTCCTTGCCGAGCTACCAGGTAGGCATAAATTTGGCCCTATCGATTCCCACCCTCATCTTCATGTTCCAGGTCACGAAGAGCGCGCCTGGCAGGTCGCCTGGAACCCAGCCAAGCCTATACTCGCATCCTGTTCTGCAGACAAAACCGTACGCTTGTACAGTTACCGAAAGACACACGACGCCCGGATCGTCTTTTCGCATCTCACGACGATCCCGACCGGGCATAGCAAAACGGTCCGAAGCGTTGCATGGGCGCCCTCGGGAAAGACGTTTGTGACGGGATCGTTCGATGCCAACATCGGTATATGGGAAGAACCGGAAGACGACGCGGGCGAGGAATGGGAATGTGCTACCTTGTTGGAAGGTCACGAAACGGAGTGTAAGAGCGTCGCGTTCTCGGCGACGGGGACGTTGCTTGCGACGTGTAGCAGAGACAAGACGGTATGGGTCTGGGAAGGTAATCATCCAGTTTGATGATGGGATATTTCGTTTGACTGTTTGTCGCAGCCCAGCCTGATGCAGATTTCGAGTGCTTGAGCGTCATCATGGAGCATAATCAAGACGTCAAATGTGTCGCTTGGCATCCTGCAGAGGAGGTCGGTTTGGGTTTCGTTCATGTCGATGTCGACGCGTGGTCGAATTGATTCGTTCGAGGTAGATTCTCGCATCGGGATCCTATGACGATACGGTCAAGCTTTACGTCGACGATCCGTCCGAGGATTGGTACTGCTTTGCGACGCTATCTGGTCATACGGGGACTGTGTGGTCGGTCGCATGGGCACCTCGTGGTGACTACCTTGCTTCTTCGTCGGACGATCTGACGATCCGAATCTGGAGACGGACGGGTGTACATGCATGGGAGTTTGCTCATCAGCTTCAAGGTCACACGAGGAGCATATATTCGATAAGTTGGGGAGTAGGTCGAGGAGATAATCTCGGATGGATCGCAAGTACTGGCAGCGATGGTATGATCAACATTTGGGAACTATCGGCGAGTGGGATGATCAGACGGGCGCGATTTGAACTGACCCCAGGTACAGGAGTCAGCAAGCACACCCACGCTGTCATCGAAACTGATCGCGACCGTGCCGTCCGGACACGACATTTACGACGTGAATTCGGTGAGATGGTGTCCCCGCTCTGGGTTTGAAGATGTGCTGTCTACTGCAGCGGACGATGGTTCTGTTAGAGTATGGAAAATGACGGCGACTGTATCATAGAGGAGTGCTGCTGGTCTGCACCGATCTGACTCACGCCAATCACTGTCTCGTCACCGCACGGCGATAGTGACTCGGCATGTTTGAAAGGCAACGCTGCGATTGGATTGCGTCGAGTGACTCGAGTCCTCGGCAACTACCACGGTGACAGCAATTGTTACACTTTTTTTTCTTTTCTTTTCTTTTCGATACGATGCCGATCCACGGTCTCGCACCTTTGACCGAGCCAGCGAGGCCCTCTCATTTCGACATTGAAAAGGTGATCAGACCCAATATTCTAGCGTTGCATCCATACCGCTGCGCTCGGGATGACTACCAAGAAGGGATCCTACTGGACGCCAACGAAAACTCGCTCGGTCACTCTATAGAAGCGTCTGCGCAGATACCGCCCGAGCTACAGAGTACCTTGAATGCGAAGCTGAACCGATACCCGGACCCGTCTCATGATCAAATAAAGTCTCGGATGGCGACGCTGAGGGGGCTTCCCAACGAGAAACACGTGTTCCTCGGTGTCGGGTCTGACGAGGTGATCGACTTGCTCATGCGGGTGTGCGTCGCTCCTGGGCAGGAAAAGATCCTGATCACGCCTCCGACGTATGGTATGTATGCTGTGTGTGCGCAGGTCAACGACATTGGCATCGTCAAGTGTCCTCTCAATCTGAGCGGGAGCGGAGGTGAAGGTGGAGAAAGGGGCAGGTTTAGCCTGCTGGTAGACTCTGTGGGTGTATTGCTGATCGAGCGGGTACGGTGTTGACAAAAGGAACAGGTAAAGGAAGCGGTGACTAATGACCCTAGTATCAAACTCATATTCCTGTGCTCTCCCGGGAACCCGACGGGGACTGCGCTGTCTCTCAAGGCGATTCGGACGCTGCTCGAGTACGAGGCGTTCAAGGGGATAGTGATCGTCGACGAGGCGTACATTGACTTTGCGGGGGATGAAGCGTCCGCGGTGTCGCTAATCAAAGAATTTGGGAACCTGTGCGTGATGCAGACGCTGAGCAAGAGTTTCGGGCTGGCTGCTATCCGGTGCGCAGGACTGTCGGATGGAGTAACAGGGACTGACTAGCGGCAGGCTCGGGGTTGCGTTGGCGCAGCCGCCGTTGATCCAGGTGCTGAACAACACGAAAGCGCCGTACAATATTTCTTCTCCGACTGCTGCGCTTGCGATGGCTGCGCTTGAGCCGGCTGCGGTGCAAGGGATGCGTGACAAAATTAGGACGCTTCTTACCTCGCGGGAGAAGCTGCGGGTGTCGCTGGAGGAGCTTGGGCAGCTGGGGGTGGGGCGGAGCATCGGGGGCAACGATGCGAATTTCGTGGTTGTTCCGATCGAGGACGTGCGCAAGGGGGAGGCGGACAACGAGCGGAGCAAGCGGGTGTACAAGCGGCTTGCAGAGGAGTCGGGTGTGGTTGTGCGATACCGGGGCGGGGAGGCGGGGTGCAAGGGGTGTCTGCGGATCACAGTCGGGAGCGAGGAGGAGAACGTGGTGCTGATTGGTCGACTGGGCGAGGTGCTGCGTAGTGACCTCGCGTAGTGACCCCCCTTGTTGGGGGTCGTGATATAGTCCGGATCGATTTCCTGCTCGTCGTCATCCTGACCCGACATGGCCAAGCAGAAGGCGCCGTCGCCGCAAGAACAGTACAGACAACGCAAGGCGCGGGAAGAGAAGGAGCGCGCTGCCCTGCTGCCGCCAGGACTGGTCAACCATGGCAACACTTGCTTCATGAACTCGGTCATACAAGGCGCAAGTCTCCGACTTTCTCTCTTGCCATCGATGTGTCGTGCTCACAATCACGCAGCTCATCGCCACACGCTATCTCGACCTCCTCGTCCACTTCCGTCCAATCCCGGCCCTCCCCATCGCGTCCCACCGCTCACCCGCGCTCACGAACGGACACCGTCTCTCCCCCGAGCACGATCGGCCCTGGTCAGACGCACTCCCCATCGCAGACCAGCTCATCGCTCTCCTCCACGCCGCATGGGACTTGCAGGAAACCAGAAAACGCGACTGCATCAGCCCAAGGTCCCTCCTTTCTCCTCCCCGATCCCCGATCCCAGTGCTCACTCTCTCTCCAGAGACCTCTTGTCCGCCCTCGGCAAAAAATACGACCAATATCTCGATTTCCGACAGCAGGACGCCCACGAATTCTTATGCCAGCTCCTCGACGCCATCCGCACAGAAGAGACTGACGCAAGTATCCTCCATCTCCCCTCCTCTCCTTCTCACCTGCATCTCTCAGCTCATCAAGATACGATCTCCCGCTCAGAAGAAGTCGGCCAGGCGCTCACAGTCCCGCCGTCACGACACCACCCCACAGCCGCCAGACGACGGCCCGCTCTCGTTCGTCGACATGCTCTTTGGCGGAAAGCTGGCCAGCATTCTCGTCTGCCAGACCTGCAAGCACGTCTCCCACACCTACGAAGAGTTCAACGATCTCAGTCTCAGCATGAAACCCGAAGACTATACCCGCGAACGCAGGCGCGACAAACTCAAACAAATCGCCAAGAAGATCGGCACCGCGTTCTACGGCGTACCACAGCAACGCTCGTCCTCCGTACCAGCCACCCCCGTCCGCGATTCCAACCTAGACAGCCCAGAGGCAAAACATTCCCCAAGACGACGCAGCATAGATCTCGCCGACGTCAATGTTCCCGTCGAACACCCC
>JBBPMJ010000716.1:0-16114 GCA_038090255.1 Austroboletus niveus | reverse complement strand
CCAGCATCCTCAATGCATCCAAAAGACCTTCCCAAAAATCAGTTATTTCTGTTGATTTCAGAAAAGCTTGAAATCACTCATCTGGATATTCAGATGCAGTTGTCCAAAACATATTCAGAGGTCAGTCTTCAGTTCCTTTCCATACTCTCGAGTGGGGTTGCAAGACTGGTCCCTCCCATTCTCAATTTATATGCCTTCTCGCTCACATCACAATATATCAATCTGCCATCGAGACTTTCTACCATGTCCCCCTTCTTTACTCTGCCAATTCTGCTGCTCCTGCTATCCATCTTTTGATGCAGGAGCATGTGAACCATTTCCTCATCGATGTACCTACCTGCTCTATGCCAGTCACCATTAGCCAGCAGGGTCTTCTTCAATCAGATGCCTCTGACACAATCATCTGGCATGATCAAATTGCACCCAATGCATATGTGAAGACAATTGAATTCTTTCTCAACAACAAACTCTCCACCTCTCATCAGATTCAGCCCTGCACTCATCAAACTACCGACGTTCAATGTATTGTTAATACTATAATGTCTTCTCGTATTGCATGGGATGACAAGCTTGGCACTGCAGATATATGTGACCAACCTGAGCTTGAGGATGGTGTTAACAAAACTTTTCTAAGTTTCCTTCATGTACATATTCACTTTTGTTCTCCTTCATTCTAATTACATGCTCCATGTTATTACAGGTGCTCCAAGTGAATGCTTATCGCCAACATAATCCAGATCTCAATATCCCTGAAACCAGTGATGTCAACCTTTCTGAATTCAAATATCTTTGGTTTTCTATCTGCCAGCATGAACATAATAAAGCAGTGAAATCAGATAATTCCTCCGAGTTCATCCTTCTCAGCCATGAGGAGCTCAAGGTGATTCAAATGGAGGTCATTGATGATAACAACAACGGTAATGCAGAAGCACAATTCCTACAAATGATGATGTCAACATTCCAGACTATACCACAGAGAGCATATTGACTCCTCTCCCCTCTCAGATACCATCAGAACAAATGATTTCTGACCCGCAAGCTGGTGCTACTATCACTTTTTTGGATCATGGCGAGTTTATTCTAACACGACCCAACCCTGATAAGTAACAAATTTGCCAAAAGCCACATCACTATTGATAATATACTCTTCAGATCAAATCCCTGTGTCACACAAGCAAGTGTGAAAAAACAAATTTGCCGCAGTTCAGCCAGATCCTAAAGTAGGTGTGCAAATAACACTCCACACTGCTTTTCTCTCTTATATTCTGATTATCTGTCATATCCCAGATTTCGACCAAGTCCCCTCCAGCCATCTCTGAGGCCATACAACCACCTCTGATTGTCTTACTCCAGAGTTGGAACATTCCATCACTAAGTCTTCCCCAGCCTCTTGTCCTTTCCTCCATATCCAATTCTATGTTCATTTCCTGTACACTATATTTACATTACTTTCTTATACTTCCTTGTTTGCTATTTAGTTAGCCTCCATTCTATACTATTGTGCTCAGACAAGGAAGCACAGCCCTGGCTGTGTGACTTGCCGGCATAGTAGCAGTTCCTTTGTATTCTCCACACAACCCTAGCTTTCCTTCTTTGGAACTCCAACCTCCATATATAAATCCATGTACCTTTAGCTTAGACCTCAGTTTGAATATTGATTTAATCATCCACTTTACTCCTCTGCCATTGATCTTGTATTGGCATTCTCTCACCTGAGTCTAGATGACTCACCTCCAACCCTCTGACCCTCTGGCTTCCATCCCTCTCATAAATTAGCAACAGTGAACTTGAACAAGGGCACACCACATAAGGTGAAGCTGAAGTTGCTTTCCAAACTGTACACCTCTAGCATTCCGGAGATTAGTATCTGGACCTCCATGGGACTGGATTTAACATTATCCAGGCCTGTCAACCCACAATCTATGCTCCCGGAATGTTTCTGCAACTGAAACAAATTGCCAAGAACAACAACCAGGAAAGTGTGTCACTTCAGATGATAGCAACCAACATAAGTGTTTTTTTTTAATTTCACATTGAATGACTCTACAAAATAGCTGTAATAGTACCCAGAGAAGGCAGAAAATGTTCTCGCATGGACATACTGGACACCAGAATTGAAATGATAGAAGATGTTTCAGGGTCAGAACACCAATTCCATTAGTTGTATGTTTGTTGTCTTTGCTTTCGTTTTTGCTTGCTTGCTTGCCTTGCATCATGTTCTTTGTGCTAACTGGGATGCCTTCATGTAGTTAAAACAAACAATTATCATTTCCATGCCCTGATTCAATATATTTGAGATGTTTGGATGACAAAAGACTTATCCATGTTTATTCTTTAAGTGATGTGATTGTAAAAAGCAAATTGAAATGTAAGTGATGAGACAATTACTAATTGACAATGATTTTGCTCAGTGAAGCTTACACAGTGCAGCATGCAGTTTAGACTGACACTTTGATACCTCATTGTATCAGTCGTTCTACTTCTTGCATTTCAACCATCCATTGTAGTGTGCACGCAATCTATTACAACCTGCAACATTCTCCACAAATGTCCGACGAAGCATCAGCAGCTACAGAGTAAGTCATTCTTGTTTATTGCAAGAAAAGCATTTCTAAACCAAGCTTATCACTAAAGCACTACAGAGCCTAATGATGAAGCCAATTGGGATGCATACGAGTACACTGAAAGAGAAAATCAAGAAAACAATGAGGATGTCCGAGTTGGGCATCATGATCCCTCCACCATATCCATAGAAATGAAATCACCAGATGGTTACTGCCAAGACAACGTGTATTCCATGTTGTATATGACACCTGAGGCAGATGTTGTGGACAACATGGCATATTTTCGAGACACAAGAGTCTGTCACAGGTCTTTGAAGACCTTGAAATGCGCTTTTGACCTATAAGACACAGCGATGGCAATGTCAATGCTACAGACATAGAGTGCAATCAAAATAGACAAAGAGTACATGCTCGATGTTTCGCAACCAAATGCTCTCCCATATGTCGGACCTCATTATATCGACTTCACAATGCATGTCAGTGACAATGTTGGTCTTTGTCTGGTGTTATTACGTTGACAATATGATCATACATGATCGCTGAACCTTTCATTCAACCATTCAAACATCCTATGGCCATCATCCGACATTCACTATCTTTCATTTAATTTGATCAGCTGGATGTTCAAGATTGGGACATGCCTTCAGAAGAACATTTGGCTAGCGATGGTTCCAATAATGTATCTGAAAGAAGATCATCCACATAACACACCAGAGCTGTATCCCATATTGGATGCCCTCAACATAGCTCTGAAGCCCATTCACGCAATGATGATGATGATGTTATTTGCATGGGTGCTCATAGAGATCAGATATTGCAACCTGCATTGTTCAAATGTTTATCCCAAACCTCTCACACATAGGGAGGTAAAACAGGTGATGGAAATATTGTAAGTCATTTGCTTGTGTTTTATCAGATCTCCAACCTTTTGTGCATTTGTGCTGATATTCTGTTTGTGCATTCATGCCAATGTTCTATTTGCGCATTTGTGATCTGATCAGAAATGTGCACATAATCACCATTTGTGTTTTGAAACAGATGGTACTGAGACAACACATTTATAAAAATGGTCACAATGCACATTTTTAGGGTTATGTAAACAACATCATGCTAATGTATTTTTAGAGGGAGGCTCAGTGAAGCCACAAGAATGTTAACACTTACTTTATCAGAGACAAAGAAAGTTCACAATAAAATTGTGGAATGTTGAGATGAGTGGGTTGAGAACACACCTGATAGCTGGAAAACAGACTTCTTTCTTATTTTAAACATACCAATCATCGTCACCATGCATTACGAACAAAATCAAGAAGTTAGCTCAGATCCCAGTACTTTCAATGAAGAGCATACCATTTGGAATGGTAACCACGATTACTCAAAGATCCGCCAATTCACATTTGTGACTGCCTCCATTCTTAGATATGTTAGTTTGATTATTTATTTCACTTGATAACATTAACATTTAGATTTGCAATGGTATCTGATTGGAGAATTAAAACTCCTGATGAGATTGTTGCCCAACACTCTGATCTTTATTCCATGCCAAATGAAGATGATCTTTTTGAAGAACGCGAGCTTGTTGATTTACATACCCTTTCTTTATTTGACAACTCTGAATATGAAATACCTATTTACAACAAGGATGGATATTGTGTCCTTCATCGTGTCCCCACTCATATTACATCCTATGGTGCTTGGGTCAATCTTCAACAAGTGCATGACCTTTTTGTCCAGGATAATGATGAAGCAGGACTTCCAAGGCATTTCACAGCATACCCTCTGAAACAACTCCTATTGCCCTGCAGTAGTGAGGTGTGTAATGGTCCTTTGACCCTTGGATAAAGGTAATGATCCCTTTGGATCCTTATGAGCAATGATGGGAGCAAATCTTCAAGACTTCAAAGCTGGGAACTCCAGCCTTGAAGTCCTGGGGTTCATATACTATTCTACTGTTTGTACATGTTTGGGTAAATACCATAAAGAGACATCATACCATAATAAGGAGAAAATACCTGATTGGCTGATAAGAAGGCATGAGTCATAAAGAAGCGAGTTCGTGAGAGAAAGAAGTAAGAAGCATGACTCATGTGAAACATGAGGTGTGATGTCACTATGACATCATAGATAAGAGATAAGGGTCTAGTCCTTTATGCATGTGACAAGTCACATGACTTGTGGTCTAGACTGCTAACATAAGCAGTCATATGATAAGTTAGGTTTGGAAAACGACTAAGTCTCAGTAACCTTGTGCCAATAGGGGTTTTCCATATATAGGAGGTCAGGAGTTCGACTCCTGCCATGAGTGAGTTTTTAAATAGTGAAAAAGAGCAATCATAACATCCTCAGGCTTTTCTCAAAACTTTGAGAAACATCCAGTCAAAGGCAGTTTCCAACTCTTACAAATATATGGTTGCATTATTCAATTTGTCTATTGCTCTTTCAGTTTCTTTTGAAAAGGACAATGATGAAGATGTTGATTTTAGCACCTCATCAGCTCTGGAGTATGTCTACTTTCAAAGTTACAATGAGATATCACATCAGTTTCAAGATGAGGCCAGATTTCATGCCACCCAAATTGATCTAGTCACATCTGCTCTCTCTGAATCAACCGCAGCTACTGTGCCTATGCTTAGGAAATGGAAAACCAGAGTTCAAGCTTGTCATGACAAGCTTCCTCATCTCTCATTTTGAGACAAGATTCAATAAAATGCTCAGCTGCATGGTTTACACAACAAAGTAACCTTTACTCTTCATCTCAAAGGATTGAAACCAGAGTTGCAAAATGAAGTATATGTGCTTTTACCTGACATCAGATTCTTATTCATCATGCTATAGCGCAATTTATGAACATGTCATCTCTCAAGTGATGAAATATTGGGCACATCCTAATGTGATGAACAGTATAAAATCTTGCATAGTTCTGATCAAACCTGATGTAAGTGTCTGTGAATAATTCATTTATATATGATGTTAATCAACCACTTCATAGATTATCCTGAAGATATACATGTGGACAACTTATTCCATGACATGTGTCATTGAACAATTCTGAAGATGACTTGAGCAAAAAATTGATGAATGCAAAGCAGTGAACCCCTATATTTTGGAGGCAGTTGCAATGTTTGAGTGTGTTTTTAATTTTTCTCACACTGGAAATGCTAGAGTCCTGACAAGATGACTGATGGATTGCACCTGGCTTTTAATGGGATGTATCACAGATGGGTTTTCCTGTGTATCTGACAGCTTTATTCACTATCCATCTCTCTTCTCCCTAAAGGTGAAGATTATAGAAAACAAATGGCCAATTGATGCATACATCAGGTGTCCTTTTACAGTGTCAAAGCGAGTGCAATAGCTTACTTATGGTAATCAGCACTACAAGATAAGCATTTATTTTTCTTGTTTTGAGGTCATCATATTTGCATGGTACTTCTTGTGTGTTTTGTTTTTACAAGTCCAGTGGACTTATACAAATACCTCCCTGAGGCCCCGCTATGGACAATGTTCCCTTCGGATTACACTTTAGATGACACCATAATTATTCTGCTTATCTCCAACAAGGATTTCCCTTGGTAGTACTTCTTTTCTTCCTTACAGACCCTTTCTCCTGATCTTATCCTTCTGAGATCTCGTTTCCTGATCTCCTCCTTGTATTGCATGGGCCATGTATACTGTCTTACCGCTATTTTGTCGTCTCTTCCCTTTTAGCTTATGGAGTTCTGCTCCCTTCCTATTGGTTACTTGGGACTGTATAACTAGCCATTAGTCAATTGTACTCCCTAGCTAAATCTGCGCAAATATATGCAGTGTTTAGTCTCTTCTGTCTGAGTATCAAGTCTCAGCAGAGCAACTATTACCAGACCTCTATAGGACTTTGTCTCACCTCTCAAGGAGACACTGGATTAAGGCTAAATGTTGCACACGTGTAACAAAATATTTAGCTCTCTAATCCCTCTTGCTGTTATGCAAAGGAATCCCCAACAAAACTGCCCAACATTTCTTATGGACTAAGAGAAGAGCAGCCCCCCCAGGAGGCTGAAGAAACTTGGGAAGAATGACAAGAATGACGAAGGCTAGAAAGGATATCTAGAATCCTTCATCAGAATCAACCTCACTTCAACACCCCACCACTGCAAAGGACACCTCTTATCACTGCAAGCAGTACCCCCACCCAGGAACCTCTCCTTCTCCCAGAATGAGAAGAGGATATGTCAGAATTAAAAGCTGGACTGCTGGATGAATTTAGTGGGGAACCTACTGATGCCAAATGCTGGATCAGGGTGATGGACGCATACTTTGCTATGAATGCTACAAAGTATGATGACATTAAAAAAATCTATACCTCTTTGAACTGAATGTCCAAGGAAAGAGGAAAAGCCTACGCAGAAGTAGCATATGAGAAAATCGACAATGGAGAAATCCTGCCCGACTCGCTCACATGGAAGGATTTCAAAACCAAGTTTCTTGTCACCTTTTCTGACAAAGAAACTTCCGCTGATGCTCAAAGAAAGCTTGAAATGATGAAAATGAAAGGAAGAGGACTCGATTCCATCAACCAATACAACACCGATTTCCGTCTTCTCATGGCTAAATCCCAGATCAAAGATGACAAAGCCTTGATTGAAGACTATATGAGAGGATTAGATCCTGCCATCATGGAACAAATCATCAGAATGGAAAAAGAACCTGAAACAATCAAAGAATGGATCGACAAAGCCTCTGCCTTTGCTTGACAACAAGATTGGATTAAGAATATCTGGTCTGGATACAACTACAGAGAAAACCGGAGATCTGATGCAATGGATGTAGATGCAGTCCAGACCAGCCTAGAAAGAAGAATGCTATTACCAGAGGAACGAGCCCAACACATCAGGGAAAATAGATGCTTCATCTGCCACAAAGTAGGGTGTTCTACCAGGAACCACCCCCGAAACAAAGCCCCACCACCCCATCCCCCTAGAAACCCTGCCAGGTTAAGAGAGGTGGCCACTAAGGAAGCTAATGAAATAGAGAAATACATAAAGAAACTTGAAACCTCAAAGAAGGTGGAATGAAAGGAAGTGTTGCAAGTTCTGAAAGAATGTTTCATTGAAGAAAGCGATGATAAAACAATAGCCAGGGTAGAAATAAAAGACCCCAGCTATATGGATTTTTAAGAAGGGGACACGAAGCAGCTAAGTGCCCCCCCAAATGACCTCTGTAGTAGTATCTAGTGATCAAAAATCAATCCTCGTTCCAATATCACTTGAACATAGCAAAGGTCAACAAGCTGAAATAACTGCACCAATTGACTGTGAAGCCACTGGATCATTCATAAACCTTGACTTCGCTTGCCAAAACAAACTTCCTCTTGAATGAATTCCCAGATCAATCCGAGCTATTAATGCAGATGGAACCTCTAATCAAGCAGGCCTTATAAGATATTGAACCACCATCTCCTTTCTTATTGGAAATCATTGAAAAACCCAGAAATTTCACCTACTCCCTGCTAGCAAGGAAAACATCATCCTCAGGATGAACTGGCTTCAGATACAGAACCCAGAAATAAACTGGACCACTGGAAGGGTAACCATCAGAACAGAACGAGTCATCCCTCACAGACTGAATCTTATTGAGGAAGATGAAAGAAGATATCTAATCAGATACTTATGAAAAGATCCTGATTTAGAAATTCTTCACAACTACTAAACCTGTTACGACACTAATGAAAAATATGTCATGAAAACTACCCTGTTCACAGAAATCGAAATGAATAAAGAAAAAGAAAAGAAAGTTCTACTGAAGCACTACCAACAGTTCAAAGATGTATTTGAGGAAAATCCTCCAAATGTACTTCCCCCATCACAATCCTATGACCACACAATACACTTGAAAGATGGATTCCTCCCATACGAGCCAAACTCTACCCTCTCTCCCTGCCCAAAAGAGAGGCATGCAGAAAGTTTGTTGACGAAAACTTGGCAAATGGAGAATAAAACCATCCCAATCCCCCCAAGCAGCTCCTTTTTTCTTTGTGGATAAAAAGGGTGGGAAGCTAAGACCTTGCCAAGATTATCAATATCTCAATGAGCACACGATAAAAAATGCCTATCCCTTGCCAAACATCCAGACCATCACCAAACAAATTGGAGAATCGTCTATTTTTACCAAATTAGACATCCAATGGGGATATCACAACATCCAGATAGTCCCCAAAGATCAATGGAAAGCAGCATTTATCACCCCATTTGGACTGTTTGAACCAACAGTCATGTTCTTTGGGCCATGTAACTCCCCAGCTATCTTCCAGGCATTCATGAATGATATCTTTTCTGACTACATCGCCAAAGGATGGCTCATTATCTATATGGATGGTCTTGCTATTCACTCCTCTGAGCCAAAAATACATAAGGAAAGAACAATGAAAGTATTGAAATGGTTGAGGACTTTAGGGTTGAGATGCAAACTCCAGAAATGCACTTTTGACCAAGATTCCATGGACTACTTAGGAATCACCATTCAACCTGGTCTTATTGCTATGGATAAAGGGAAATTAAAGGCAATTGAAGAATGGTCACTCCCAACCTCCGTAAAAGCTGTTTGATCCTTTCTAGGATTCTGCAACTTCTACCAAAGGTTTATTCCCAACTTTGCCCAGAAAGTAAACCCCCTAAATCTCCTCACCCACAAAACAACCAACTGGAACTGGGGAGAGTCCCAACAACAAGCCTTCAATGAAATGAAACACATCTTCTCTTCTGCCCCAGTCTTAGCCCAACCCAATCCCAACAAACCCTTTTATGTTATGACAGACACATCCCTCTTAGCAACTGGAGGAGTCCTCATGCAGAAAGATGCAAATGGGGAATTACACCCCTGTATCTATCGATCTACCACCCTTATCTCCGCTGAATGGAATTATGACATTTATGACCGGGAGCTACTGGCTGTAATACATGCCCTGGAAGACTGGTGACACCATCTATTAGGAGCACGACACCCTGTAAACATCCTCACTGATCACAAAAATCTTACATACTTTCACATCCCCCAAAGGTTATCCCGACATCATGCCAGATGGCAAATGTTCCTCCAAGACTTTGATCTGTCTTTCACCCATCTACCTGAAACACAGATGGGCCCTGCCGATGCTCTATTCTGCAAGAATGAGATAGATATCACCCATGATAATGCCGATGTCATCCTACTACCAGACAAACTGTTCATTTCTTCTTTGGACCTGGCATTAACCAAGAAAATCCACTTATCCACAACCGAAGACCCCTTTGTGTTACAGGCATTAGAAGCTATGTATTGAAGCACACCTCCTCTCCCACAATTTACCTTAACCAATTGGTCCTTTGATGAAGGACAACTCTATTTTAAAAAGAGGTTATACATTTCAGAGGAAGCCCAACAATTCCTTGTCAAGGAACTATACTCCTCACCAGCCATCAGACACATGGGACATTTTCAAACCCTTGCTAACCTAGAAAAAGAATACTGGTGGCCAGGAATGACCTCATTTGTATGACATTACATCACCGGATGCCCAACCTGTCAGGCCTCAAAGGTTAACACCTACCCCACTCGCCCCCCTCTATTCTCTCTTTCCTCAAAGGCAATCCTCCCCTTCCAACAAATATCAGTCGATCTGATTTGACAGTGTTATGGTCATGGTCAACCATGGTCTTATGAAGGGGGTAATTCTCTGCCCTTGTACTAAAACAATCAATGCTGCTGGAGTAGCACATCTTTTTTTGGACCATGTCTTCAAAAGAGTCGAACTTCATGACAAAATCATATCAGACTGAGGCCCACAGTTTGCCTCTGTATTCGCCAGAGAATTCACCCATCTACTCCACTATGATGTAGCACTATCCTCCACATATCACCCTCAAACTGATGGAGAAACAGAACGTGTAAACCAAGAACTGAAAACCTATTTTCATATATTCTGTGCTGACTTCTCTGAGAAATGGACTGACTATCTACCCCTGGCAGAATTTCACCACAACTCAGCTGTACATTCCGTCACCAGGAAATCCCCTTTTGAACTATTATTAGGTTACTCCCCCCAAGCTTATCCATCTATCGGAAAAACCATCATCTCCGATTTAGAATCCCATCTTTTGGCATTAATGGAAGCCCGCTCTGAAGCATAGGCCACACATGAGAGAGCAAGGTTATCATGAATCCCCCAGACTATCTCCACCAGCCCCACCACCCCTCCAGTCTGGAATCTTTGTCCCTGAACTACCCCCAGTTAGGGGACACTGACTTTCCACTGTTTTCCGAAATACCCTCTTGATATCTGTACTCAAGTGCCCCACCCTCTTCTCTATCTTGGTCAACCACCCTCTCTATGATGAAGCACCCCTCTTCCCCCCCCTTATTTCAACCTTTCAATGAATCTCCCTGGCCGTCAGGCTCAACTTTGACCAAGCTCCATCCAACCCTACCCCAGCCAACTCCATGGACTATGTCATTGAACACTCTCTTGCCGAGGCAAGAATTCAGGTGGCCCAACTCTTGGCTGATATGGGAGTCTTCTGACTCATTAATACCTTTCCCTGACTCACAATGGCTTCCTATCTCCAACCTATCCTCCAAGCCCTTATCAAAACCCAAGAAAGAGATTACTTTGCCAACTCCCCCTTGGATGAATCTATTGTATCCCCCGCAGTTGCCCCCATCATCGAGCATTTTGACGGGGCCTGCCATGCCAGGAACCCCCCCATCATGGGATCATGTGGACCAATCCTTGGAGGAATTGCCATGACCGAGAGGAGAGTTAGAGAAACAGCCCTACAAATGGCTGAAAACTTGGCCGCAACCTCTCTCCCCCAAATCACCCCAGTTCATCCCATACCATCAGATAGATCAAAGCCTGTTCAAGAAGCTCACACAAGCCTGAGAGGTTGGAAGAAAGAAGGCCGATCTGAAAAGAAGTGCAACCTTAAAGGGAAGAAAAAGGCCAGAGAGAAAACTCCAAGCCCTGACTCTCTTCCCATTCCTGAACCATCCTGATGCTCCAAGTGAAATGGCCGACTCACTTGTTTCCAATGTGGAAGCATCTCTCACCTCTGACTCCATTGTCTCATTTACCAGTGTCCCTTCTGTCATGTCTACAAACCTGGACACATCCAACGAGACTGCCCTGACAACAGATGTGCCACTTGTCATGGCAAAGGACACACCTCCTCCGAATGTGTCAGACCAGAGGACAACAATGACGATAATGTCATCTACAATGATAGAGACTTCACCAGAGAAGATTGGGTTTGAAGAGGATCTTCAAGCTTATGAAGGAGATAATGTTACAAGTCCAGTGAACTTATACAAATACCTCCCTGAGGCTCCACTATGGACAATGTTCCCTTCGGATTACACTTTAGATGACACCATAATTATTCTGCTTATCTCCAACAAGGATTTCCCTTGGTAGTACTTCTTTTCTTCCTTACAGACCCTTTCTCCTGATCTTATCCTTCCGAGATCTTGTTCCTCGATCTCCTCCTTGTATCGCATGGGTCATGTATACTGTCTTACCGCTATTTTGTCGTTTCTTCCCTTTTAGCTTATGGAGTTCTGCTCCCTTCCTATTGGTTACTTGGGACTGTATAACTAGCCATTAGTCAATTGTACTCCCTAGCTAAATCTGCACAAATATACACAGTGTTTAGTCTCTTCTGTCTGAGTATCAAGTCTCAGCAGAGCAACTATTACCAGACCTCTATAGGACTTTGTCTCGCCTCTCAAGGAGACACTGGATTGAGGCTGAACATTGTGCATGTGTAACATTTGTCCTGCATCTTTGCACATTTCAGATGTCATCTTGTGTGCGCATTGCATTTTGTGTGTGTATTCTGAACACCATCTTGAGTGCACATTATGTCCAGCATATTGCATGCACATTTCAGACATAGTCTTGAGTGCACATTATGTCCAGTATATTGCATGTGCATTCTGGACACCATCTTGAGTGTGCATTATGTCCAGTGTCTTTCATGCACATTTTGGATATCATCTTGAGTGCACATTATGTCCAGCATCTTTTATGCACATTTTGGACATCATCTTGAGTGTGCATTATGTTCAGCATATTGCATGCACATTTTGGACATAGTCTTGAATGTACATTCCCAATGCGCATTTCAGACAGTGTCATAAATGTTTGTGTTCTTCATATGAACAGATACTAATCAACTTTGCATTTTCAGTCTTACGAAGCTATGTTTACTATTGTCAATGGCATCAACAACTTGCCTGAGAACACATACCCTTCCATGAAGGACATCACATTTCGCAGTGCCTGTTATGCCATCAAACTTGGTCTTCATTCTTACATCTCCAATGTAAAACATCTTGTTTACAACAACTTGATGGAGGAATTACACTCTTTCATCACTTCTGATGATATGCAGGAACACTCCCATGCTTCTGAAAGAAAAGTCACTTTACAAACTTGGATGAAAGAAGACTTTCCTTTGGCATATTTGAAGCAGGCTCTTCCTTATCTTATTCATGCTCTGTCTCCTCAGAGTCGTGCTGACCCTCACATTGTTCATTCTTTCATTGGAAAGCAAAACCTTCCCTGGTTCTCCAATCTGTTGATCCAACAGGCTTCTGTCCTCTCTTCCCATAGGAAACCTCCCTTGATTCATAACAATACATGCAGATCAATTTTACATGTCACTATCAAAGAGGTTAATAAATGTGCTACTCTGGCCAGTTTGTTCAACGAAAATGCCGGAAAGTATATCTCACATGCAGTGGTATTCATTTCCAACCATCTTTGCATATGCCATATTTTCTGGTCATGAGATCTACCTCCTGGTCAAAGGCAGTCTTCAACTGTGGCTCATAATGTCTGGGTCCCTCTCAGTGCTTCATCCCTGGCCAATTCTATTGAGCATACCATTCTACTTACTGCTTCTGAGTCAAACCACCTCCATGCTTTGCAAACATTGGAAAAAATGATCATAGATGATCCAAAGGGTGACTGATCTGCTTTGAATATAAGCCTTTAGAATTTCACATCCATTATTCACAAATCGGCACCTTCAGTTGAGTTTAATATGGATAATGCCAAATTGAAGGATGTTTGCAAAGGAATCAAAGATATTTACGAATATGTCTTTGCCGTTTATGATGGTACTCACCCTTTGCATCAATTGGCCATGCTTTCAGGACTTATTTTCACTGGTCTTGCTCCAAATGTATTTCCTCCGAAGACTCATGCAAAACCCATCCCCTCAAATACTTCCCTGCTTAAATTTTACATTTGAACTCTTCCATGGACCTCCCACAGTGAAAGAAAGGATCACATTACATGCTTAGTCACATCAGTGGTGTTCATCATTACTTACCTTGACTCTAAGAGTCCACTGAAATCATTACTTATCAAAGATACAGAAGGCACTTCACTTTGGCACAAGAAACACAGTAATATATTTATTGCACTCATATGCAATATCTTATTGATGCATGCGATCAATAGACTCCAAGGGTTTAACTCCACTTATTCTATGCTGCCTAGGTGTTGCAATGGCGAAGACAAGACAAATAATGCAGTCTGCTCACTGGGCAGATGACATTCACTTTCTTACCAAGAAAGAAATTGAGTGCATCCATGCCAATGTTATCAAACTACTTGAGAAAGGAAAGCAGTATGGAGCATATGATGCAGTCCATATGCTCGCTGGTGATATTGCAGCAGAGACATTGTCTGAGCATGACTTTGTCAAGTTGAGGCAGCAGCCTAACACTTTTGGCAATAGTGCAATGCACACCTCTTTAGGGAAGTGAAAAGTGGTCAAAGATGAAAATGCAAATGGAGACATAATGACAACCAACAAGGTAAACCAGTTAGATAGGAAAAAAAGAAGAAAGGATCAATGACAAACAAGATATTCATATTTTTTGGTTGTAATTACAAACACTGTCCATGATAACACCGCTAGTTAAATAAAGTTTTGACTTGGGAGCCATCCATGATCACTGTATACTGTCATTGTCCTTTGCTCTAGCTGCATCAATCTGTGGTCATGGTTACAGCACTGAGATTGGAACTGTGTTGTTTGTGGTGGCAATACTGTAGCTGTAGCTGCAAGATCGGAACTATAAGTGAGTTGTCTGCAGTTGCATCATCATGGTCACGACTATGGCATCAGGGTAATGTGTTGTCCCTATATATATGAAGATTAAAGGCAGTGTACAAAAGCAATGATGGGAAATGTAAGTAAGCAGAGCTGGAGAAATGGAGACAGAAGATAAATATAAGTGGAGCTGTGCAGACACAGGATCAGAGAAATCTAAAAGGCAAGACTAAGACATAAGTAGAACAAAGAGTAATGTAACTAGAATGTACAAGAAGCAGAGAAGCAGAGAAATAGGAAAGTGGAGAAGCAGAGCAGTGTAGGAGCAGTGTTACAAGTCCGGTGAACTTGTACAAATACCTCCCCAAGGCTTCACTATGGACAATGTTTCCTTCTGATTATACTTTAGATGATGCCATAATCATTCCGTTAATCTCTGACAACGATTTCCCTTGGTAATCTTTTGTTCTTCATTATGGACCCTTTTCCCTGATCTCACTCTTCTGAGATCTAGTTCCCCAATCTCCTTCTTATATCACATCAGCCATGTACATCTACTTACCACTGTTTCATTTCCTCTTTCCCTTTAGTTTATGGAGTTCTGCTCCTTTCCTATTGGCTATTCAGAGGTGTATAACTAGTTGCTAGTTACTTGTGTTCTCTAGCTAAATCTGTGCAATTATACACAGTGTTTAGTCTCTCCTGCCTGAGTATCAAGCCTCAGCAGAGCAATCATTTCACCAGATCTCTATAGGACCTTGTTTTGCCTCTAAAGAGACACTGGGTTGAGACTAGATGTTGTGCACATGTAACAAGCAGAGGATCAGAGGGTCAGAAAAGTGCTAGGATTAGGGATATAATAAAGAAATGAAATCCTCAGGGAATAGACTCCAGTAACATTCCCAGGGAAGTTCCTTGCTTGGATTGTCAGGGAATATCAAGGAGGTAGAGTATTTATGTACTTGTAACAGAAATCTGGTTTACTCCCTATTACCATTGACACCACAAGACCCCAGTTGGTATCATGTGTTCTCAATTATCATTCCCCATTCTGAGATAGCCTAGGACTGTATAAATACTCTGTAGTTACATTGTGTTTCCCTAGCTAGATCTGTTGAACTTACAGGTTCCAGGCAATATATATTAGATGTCAAGCCTGTACTACCACTATCACAGCTGGGCAGAGCACACATCAGATACATGACCTATCTAATCATAGATGTACATCAGCAAAAGTTTTATCCTCTATATAGTACTATACAGTACTGTACAGCATTATATAGCCTCACAACCTCACAGCTAGATCTCCCTCTATATAGTGCTGTATAGCTGCTATATATATTAGCAAGATTATACAGTATACCAGACTCTGTATATAGACTAAATACAGACTATATAGACTAACTACAGATTTAATACAGACTTATACAATATCATAAATATCATTTATTTTTATATTTTCAAACATTA
>JBBPMJ010000715.1:0-16146 GCA_038090255.1 Austroboletus niveus | reverse complement strand
ACTGCTGATGTAAGCAGTCACGTGATATATTATGGTGGAAAACGTCTAAGTCCCGATGACCTTGTGTCGATAGGGGTTTTCCTTATATAGAAGGTCAGGAGTTCGACTCCTGCCATGAGCGAGTTTTTAAATAGGAGCGTTCGTAACAGTGTCCGGTTCCATTACCTTTCTGTTCCGAGATGGTTCTGGCCTGTATAAGTAGCTAATAGTTATCATGTATATTCCCCAGCTAGATCTGTGCAATTATACGCAGTGTTTAGTCTCATCCTGCCTGAGTCTCGAGTCTCAGCAGAGAACCCTTTCGAATCTACAGGACTTTGTGTCGCCTTTGAGGACATACTGGGACTAGACATTGCGCAAGTGTAACAATAACATTTTGACAATGTTTTCCTTCCACATAACGAAGTAATGGAGCACCAAATATACATCATTCATGGCACTCATTGCATTAACTTTCTCCTTGCCCTGTGTTATACTCGACGTAGTTGGGGTGTGGCCTGCAGAAGTTCAGGAGCTGACTGTCACTATACAGCAGACAGGAACTAAGGGGCCTGACAAGGGAATTCCTTGACAGGGATACTAGAGACCATTATAGGGCTAATGACAGGTCAAAGGGGTCCAACAAGGATATTCCTTGAAGGAGATTCTGAGGACTGCTGAGGATTGTGAGATCAACAGGTCTAGGGACATTACAGGACTAGCGACAGATCAAAGGGGTATAAAGGGAGTGTCCACTCAACAGTAGGACGAGGACTGAGGGACCAAGAGCAACCAAAATACTAGGTAAATTGCAGAAGATCAAAGATAGCAAATACACCTGAGTACCAAAGGTTTATATATGCAAGCCAAATGGTTAAGAGTAGGCAAAGGGAAGAAAGTGAGTCAGCAATAGAAAGTGATGGAATCGCGAAGAAGCTGGAGTCACTATGTGTTATGCTCAACGTGGTCAAGCATAGACCTGCAGTGGTTCGAGGGCTTACTGTCACTATATAGCTGACAGGACAAGGGGGCCTGATGAGGGGGTTCCTTGACAGGGAGGCTGAGGCCAGCATAGGACTAATGTCGGATCAAAGAGGGAGGTCCACTCAAGAGTCTTCCTTGGCAGAGGTTCTGGGAACTGTTAAGGATCGAGAGATCAACGGATCTAGGGATGTCGCAGGACTAGCGACAGATCGAGGGTACGAAGGGAGTGTCCACTCAACAGTAGAATGAGGATTGAGGGACTGAGGGCAATTCCAAGATACTAGGTAAATTGCAGGAGGCCTAAAATAGCGAATACACCTGAGTATCGAGGGTTTATATACACAAGCCAACAAGTTAAGGGTAGGCAAAGGAAGAAGCTGAGTCAGCGATAGAAAGCAATGGAATCACAAAGAAGCTGAGTCACTACAAAGTAGATGTGATGGCATCGGATAAAAGTTGATAATACAACTGTGGATGAGTCATGCTAAATAAGTAAGTAATAATGGTAAAGCAATGGTAAAAGAAAAGGACCCAAGCGGGGCTCGAACAGCAAGGGTCAAGGTTCTTTGGCATATACAATGAGTAAATGTAAGGAAAAGAAAAGAGGGGCCCAATGAATCATAACACTATGGACAGATGCAATGGCATTGGACAAAGGTTGGTAATACATCTGCAGATGAGTCACACTAAATAAGTAAGCAGTAATGAAATGATAAGGAAAAGAAAGACCCAAGTGGGGCTCAAACAGCAAGGGTCAAGGTCCTTTGGTGTATACAATGAGTAAAGGTAAGAAAAGAAAAGAGGGGCCCAGTGAATCATAATATCCTGTGTTGACCTGTAAATTTCAATCCATGCATGCAACAGTTCCAAGACAGCTCTCAGTGCATTAGTCCAAACTTTCTTTGTATCATTGGAGAAATCCAGGTAGACTTTGTCTCCATCCCTTCTGCACTTTGAATTTTCATGTAGAAATTGTAACCAGTGAGGAACTTCAACCAACTTCATGCTGGAGATTTCAAGAAAAGAGTTAAACACATTGATTCATTCACTGATCACATCATGCAGCCATTTGTCTCCACACAATGACCTATTTTGCTTGAAGCATGCCAGAATTTTCCAGAAACATTGTGAGAGAACAAATTTCAGCAGATACCAAATCTGATCTGTGATATCAGACACATGGAAATTGAACTTTGACAAGGCAGCATGCATGAGAGAGATGTGATCAGCAAAATCTGTGTCCAGTGTGCTGTACCTTAGAGCAATAACAAATGACTACTCCACAGATGTGGGGAGTGCATGAGTTGGCCTACTTTCCCAACAACTCTTCAAGTGAATGTTCATGTTTCTCAATCACTGTCATGGAGAGCTTGGCTGATTTTCCACACTCATTTTGAGCAACAACTAAGCTTGTCACCTTGTTTGTGGAATCTATGGCACCAGTGACAATGACATCATTATTTGTGCTTTTCTTCATGCAGCCATATGTTAGAAGTGTGTTGAAGTAGCAAAGGAAAAGGTTGATCTCTTTGTTGTGCCTCATTGGTGGTTTTTGGGCATGGAATTTGTAGAGGAGCATCGTAAGGGTGCGGATGGTTTTCCTGATCTCTTCTTCGTGTTCGAGCGGCATGACGACCGTGAAAGGAGAGCCATCCGTTCCGTTCCATAATAATTGGTGTGGCGATGCATGGTCACGTGATTAGTGTCACACGTATTAGTCTGCCTGGTCCCGTTCGGTTTCCTCCTGCCATCCAGAAGACATGCTAAAATCATCGAACACTGTGAGTAGGCCTGATGGTCTACATCTCTAGTTGCTATGTCTCACTTTTTACAGCACGTCGTGCGGCGGTTACGGCTTGTTCCCGTTCAACTTGGGGCATCGCAAGCTCGCCGTGGACTCGCGACGCCCTCCGGCTCGTATGATGCCGTCGTTATTGGTGGAGGCAAGTGAAGTTACACTAATTTTTGGCGTGTCTTGACCGTCACCGTAGGGCCTGGTGGTTACGTTGCGGCTATCAAGGCTGCGCAACTCGGTTTAAAGGTATTCGGATCATGTGTGTCGTCTGCATTTCATTTCTAACGGGTTTCAGACTGCTTGCATCGAGAAGCGTGGTTCGCTAGGTGGAACGTGTTTGAACGTTGGATGCATACCCTCCAAGGCCATGCTCAACAACTCACATCTGTACCACCAGACAAAGCATGACCTTGAAAAGCGTGGTATAGATGGTGCGCGATGCTTTTTTTTGTCATAATATACGGCCCATTCACATGACCGAGTCTAGTTTCCGGCGTTTCGCTCAACCTGCCTCAAATGTTGAAAGCCAAGGACCAATCGGTTGTTGGGCTTACCAAGGGTATCGAGACGCTCTTTAAGCAAAACAAGGTTGACTACATCAAGGGCGCCGGTTCTTTCATCTCCCCAACGCGTATTGGTGTTAAACTTCTCGAGGGTGGCGAGACGGAAATCGACACAAAGAATGTCATCATTGCTACCGGGTCCGAGGTTGCACCATTCCCAGGAGGCGCCATACAAATTGACGAGAAGCAAATCGTCAGTTCTACCGGTGCGCTCGAACTCCAAGAAGTACCAAAAAAGATGGTTGTCATCGGTGGTGGTATCATTGGTTTGGAGATGGGCAGTGTTTGGAGTCGACTTGGCGCTGAGGTTACTGTTGTCGAGTTCCTTGGCAGCATTGGCGGTGCTGGCATTGACGAAGAGGTCGCGTGAGTGATGCGACGCGTTGTTGGCAATGTCTGATGGGTTTGTTTCAGAAAACAATTCCAAAAGATCTTGGCGAAACAAGGTATCAAGTTCAAGCTCAACACCAAGGTCCTATCCGCCGACAAAGTTGATGGTCAAGTGCTGGTCAAGACACAAGCTGCCAAGGGCGACAAGGAAGAAACTGTAAGTCATATATCGGCATTGAGCACGGAGAGTAATATCGTCTACCTTAGCTCGAAGCGGATGTTGTCTTGGTCTCTGTTGGACGTCGTCCATACACCGAAGGTCTCAACCTCGAGGCTGCCGGCATCGAGACAGACAACAAGGGCCGCGTTGTCATCGACGCCCAGTTTAACACTTCGGTCAAGAACATCAAGTGTATCGGTGACGTGACCTTTGGTCCTATGCTTGCTCACAAGGCTGAGGAGGAGGGTATCGCTGCTGTTGAATACATCAAATCTGGTCATGGTCACGTCAACTACAGCGCCATCCCTTCCGTTGTCTACACTCACCCCGAGGTGGCCTGGGTGGGCCAAACCGAGCAGGACCTCAAGGCCGCTGGTGTGCAATACAATGTTGGAAAATTCCCCTTTGCTGCCAATTCCCGAGCCAAGACGAATCTTGACACTGAGGGCTTCGTCAAGTTCCTTTCTGAGAAAGAGACTGACAGAATTCTCGGTGTGCACATCATTGGTGGGTTTGCCTCATTTTATGTGCATGGTGGGATATTTTTTTTAATCTGAGAAAAAGGCCCCAATGCTGGTGAGATGATCTCGGAAGCTGTCCTCGCTCTGGAATATGGCGCAAGTTCGGAAGATATCGCTCGTACGACGCATGCTCACGTATGTCATCGTTTCGTCTGCCACGTGCAACGTGCATTGATTTATTTTTCTTAGCCCACACTCAGCGAGGCATTCAAGGAGGCTGCCATGTCAGCATACGGGAAGCCGATCCACTTTTAGACGACGTTATACTTTACCACTGTTATTTTCCTCTGCATGCAATGCGACGCGGTAGTAACTGCCTTGCTTTAATGCATTTCTTATTCGGACATGAAGACCCTGCCACTCTTGTCACTCACTCTCCCCGTTCCTGTTCCTAACAGCAGGCGATCGTCAGCATTGAACCCCAAACGTCATCGCGAAGCAACGAGTACCTAGAGCATGTGCTCGGCAAAGTAGATGCACACGGTATTATGTAGTTCCAACCTAATTGTCATATGCGTACATGTGGATTCCATTCATCGCCTTCGATAGGGGGCCACTAGCCCGACGTTTTAGTCGTAACCTTTATTCTCTGCGAGCGCAGATTAAACCTTGTCTACTTGTGATCCACCACTCCGACCCGACTAGAAGCTCTGAGAAGCGCTGCTTAATCGGCCTCTCTTTTGTTTTTAGTACTGGCACCGTGGTGGAGTCGAATCCTTGGCATCGGCGTCGATAACGATGGTGCCACCAAGTCGAGCTCCAACGAATCTCGATCCTGAATTCAGTTTCACGAAACCTGGTTCTCGGTCCTTTTTTCGGACGGGAAAATACGCTGAGTTGTGAGGAAAGCCTGGCGTGTGGAATTTCTCCATCAAGTATTTGTTCATCGACATGGTGCTAAATCGGGTTCGGCGACTTGGATTCTGGACTAGGTCCTGATCTCGCTGCATGATCTCGACGAGGGGCTTGGCGGTCGGACGTCGTGACTCGATTTTTTTTTTTCGTCTTTCTTTTTTTATGAGTCACGATAAGCCTCGACGTACACCCCGGCTCAGCGCAGTCATGGCGTAAAACGTGAACCCGCATTCATTAAACCAACGATCGGCCCCCTACGAGAAAATCCACAAAGCAAGCGGATTCCAACAGACCCAGTGTTACACTAGTGATACAGACCAAAAAAAAACAAAAACAAACCATGGTAAAGGAGTTCTAGGTATAATTACGATATATTATTGCGCCGTCGACAAATCGCGATAGTGTTGTTGCAAATGTCTCTCGAGATCCTAACAGTGCACGCCGTCGATCGAGTCAACCTCGCAAAAGCGCACGACACGCACAAAAAAAAAGGCACGTACCTCTTTGGTGTCAAAGACGTGCAGACATTGGTCCCTCCATTGAGGGCGCCACATGCACGGATACCACGCAGGTTCTCCGTTGCTCTCAAACGACGACTCGGTCGGCGGGTCCGGCAGTGTCACCATGTCGTTCGGGTCCATGTCTTCAGGGTCCTGCGGTATTGGCGGAGCGGGCGCCGAGCGCGACGTTTCTTGAGTACTACTCTCGGTCACCTTTATGAGTCGTGATAGTTTTGATCGGAGGGACATCCTCTCCTTTTTGAGTGTATAAATCTCGTAATACAGCTTGCGCCGTTGGTGCGCGGTACGTTCGTGCGCCTGGCCGAGTTTCCGCAGCTCGCCCTCGAGCGACTTGTTTTCCGTTTTGAGGCGATCGCAAAGGTCCATGAGATCGGGCGTCTGTGCAGCCCGACGACGAATCTCGTCGTTCGTCCGCCGGTCCTTTTCTTGCAAGAGTTCCGTCAGCCCTTTCCAACGGTCAATGTCCGCTTGCAGCGCTTTGACGCGACCCTTGCGATTGCACTTGAGCGCGCGTCGAAGACCCTAGTCAGCAGCAAACATACCTCGAACATGACCTTGATCGTTGCGACCCCCTCTTGTGCTTGTCCTTCGGCGATCTTGACCCTCTTCTCGAGTTCCACGTTTTCGTCGCGAACGGAACCGACGAACGCGGAAGCCTGCGCATATTGCTCACGGAAAAACTCCTTGTCCTTGTCTGCAGACTCTTTGGCAAATGTCACCGACGCGACCCTAGCTGCGAGTTCGTCAGCGGAGCGTGACAAGGTCTGCTCCTTTTCCTGCAACGCCGCACGCTCGGTCTCCCATTTGGTCCTTTCCTCGACCCATGAAGCCTTTTCAGACTCCCACCTTGCCCGGTCCTGTTCATATTCCTCGGAGATTTTGTTGTCCACAACCGGTTCCAACCGCTGCGCCAACTCGTTTAAAAGCCCATCGCGTTCTTGCGTCCAAGCGACACGCTCTTCCTCCAATTCCAACAACTTGGTACTCATTTCATCAGTGCGCACCGCCGCGTGCTCCAACTCGTTCACGCGCGATAAAAGATTCATTTTTTGGTGATTCAAATCCTCGCCCTGCTGCTCCAACGCGATCGTATCCTTTTCCCACTTGGATCGTTCTTGTGACCATTCAGCACGCTCCGCGTCGAAAGTAGCCTGAGCGGCGTTCGCCGATTCCAAAGATTGTCGGTTTGCGAGCGACAGCTCGTCCACGCGCCCCAAAAGATTCGCTTTTTCGCCATGCAATTCCTCGCGCTGTTCCTCTAGCTTGAGCACGTCGTTTTCCAACTTGGATCGTTCATGTGACCATCCAGCACGTTCCGAGTCCAATGTAACCAGGGCGGCGTTCGTCGATTCCAATGACTCTCGGGTTTTGGCCAGTTCCGAGTTCAAGTCTTGAACGTTTTTGCGCTCATCGATCAATTCGCGCTCGAGGCGTTGAATCTCTTCAGACTTGACGTTGAGCAATGACAGAGCCCCACCAAGCCTCCGCTTTGGTGAATCAGTCTTGACGATGTAACGTCATGAACGGGAATTCCAGGGAAAACAAACAACTGACGTACCAAGTTTTCTGGAATTGGGCGAGGCTGAGAACTAGCTGGTCGATCAGGTTGCAACGGTTCGGTGTCAGTGTCTTCCTGTCGCTGTTCTTGACTGGCCTCGACGATGACACTAACAAGCCGGAGGTCTGCAGAGGGTTGTTCCACCTGTTCAGAATCCTCGGCTTGTTCACAGTCCTATGTAACACTTCAGACTTGCCGAGCGACGACGTCACGACACGTAAATTACCTTGGGGGACATGGAGGGTTGCACTGAGACGTCTCTAACATCGACGACGTGAAATTCCTGAGGTGGATCTGGGTGAATGCCCATTGCCTCTTGCGTGCTTTCTTCCTCTTCTTGGCGAAGCGTAATCCGCAAACGCGCCTTCTCTTCCTCGCTCAGTGGTTTCGCTTCACTTTGTTCCGGTGTGTCCAAAGTCGCACTATTCGCACCGCCACTCAAGTCTGCCACATCCTCCCACTGTAAAGGCAGTGCGTCCTCCGTCTCGTCAATGGGCGGGAGGACCTTTGCCTTGGCCGGCGAAGAAGTCGCCCCGTTGACGATATCGCTGACAGCCTTTAGTCGCTTTGCCTTGATTTTCTTTCGTCGCTCGACTTCCCGCTTCCGTAAAGCTTCCTCGAAAAGTTCCTTTCCCTTGCGTCTCAGTTCGGCATCCGTCGCCTTGGACTGCGTCATTCCTTTCCGCCGGTCATCCTCTTCTACTTCGGGCAGACTGCTATCGAGTTGATCTACTTCCTCGATCGCTCGCTGTTTTCCTTTGTTTGCACGTTTCGGAGTTCCGAAACTTTCGATCGAGCTCGGCGGTGCAGAGTCGGGCGGTTGCGATCGTACGATCGACGAGCGGAACGTGTTGGGGGATATGTGTGGTACGGGTTTGAGTCGCCCTTTCGACGGACGGTTTGCAAAGGAGAACACCTTTTGAACCAGGGGGGGACCTTGAACTGACGAGGTAGACGAAGGTGAGGCAGACGCGGTAATGACAGCAATCGTGGGGAGATCGACTTGTTCACCATGGAACGGCGGAGCGGGTGGCTTGAGCAACTCTTGTTGACTTTGAGAATTTCCAGACGTTTCGCTCTCGGGAACGACGAGCCCGTTGGGCGTAACTGGTTTTGCTTGTTTTGGATTAGATGTCGATGGGAGTGGACTAGGCGGGTGAGGCGGATTAAAAGTATCCATGGGGTCATTCACGGGGTCATTATCGTCGTCAAAGTTGAATTGCATAACCTCTGGCACCTGCTCAGAAACATGAGTCAGAGCAGCAGCGTTGGGTTTTGATGCTTCCGATACCATTCGATCGAATATTTCCAACCTCGCTCTAGCCCCTGGAGATAAGTCTGGGGTATGAGGGCGTACGCTCGGCGAAACTGCAGATAAAGATATACGCAGGGGAGGAGGGGTCAAAGTGCGGCTACGGGTAGCATCCCGTTGTATTGACAAAAGTCCACCAGAGCCTGAGGGAGGAGCCTCTAGACGAGGACGACTTTTCGATTTTTCCGCATGAACGTGTTCGTCTGAAAACTTGTCCTCCCGAGACTTGGCACGCAAAGATCCAAGCTTGCTCGATGGACCAGACTTTCTGGACTTTTCACGACGTTTCAGACCTCGAGGAGGCCCGACCTTGATAGGTAGATGGAGCGCCTTGACCTCGGATAACGGCTTGTCTGATTTCGAGGGTGAACGATGCTCAGCCGTCGACTTTTGCCTAGACCTAGATGATTCAAGTCCCTCGTCCTCGGATGCACGGACGTCTTTGACGACGCGATCCCGGAATGGAATTACGACCTCGGTCCTCATCCTAGGACGAGACGCTCGTGGCCTCTCACGCGACAGAGAATGTGCCTCGGAGTGTTGCACAGACTTGCCCTTTGCATCCCTGCGTGGTGACTCCTCCTCCACATCAGACTCTGAAACCCCACGTTTGACAGGGGACTTGGCTTTGGTCTGCAATGCGCCCATCGCACGCACCTCCTGGGGTGTGGCAAACAGCACCTCGTCTTCGTCCTCCGACAGCGGTGCCAATAACGCCTCCAGCACTTTTGGTTTCTTGAGCGGTCTCGCATCATCGTCCTGCACAGCCGTGCTGGGCGACGTTGGCAACGAGACAGGCGTTAAATCGCGTTTTCGCTTGCCCCGCGCGGCGGTCGTCGATGTCTTGGCGGGAGAGACCTCCTGCTGGGCCGAGTTGCGTCGTGACAACGAACGCGTTTTCTTGCCCGACGTCGATGAACCCGTACGTTGTACCGCACTCGACGCGCGCGATGTCGTACTCGCACGTCCGCCTACCACAAAATAAATTGTTGGTACGACCACCACGCGCCACGCCAAACGTACGCACCTCGCCGCGCCTTGTTCGACTTGAGCTTCTTCCTCTTGGCATTCCATTCTGCCACGAGTCTATCCGTGCAGTCGTGCTTCGCGACCCACGACTGCGCCCATGATTTCCCTGTGGCAGGGTCGATTCCTGCCCATTTGACCTTGTATTTCCGGCCGCGTTCTGCAGTGATCTCTTGGACCTCCCAGAGCACCTCGTCGTCGTCCGAGCGGGGAACGAACTGAGTTTCTCGTTCCGATACGATGCCGTTGGCGTCCTCACCGTCGTCCGAGGACATGCTCGAAACTAGACAGTATAAGAGTTCTGATTGCTTACATATGTGGTCAATTTTGAAACCGCGCTGACTCCTGTTGCGCTCACCACTGCTCACGACACGTAACATGAGCTGGCAGATGCGACCGTCGTGGTCTCCATCTCTGCGAGTTGTTTTATTTTTCGATGTCCTTCGCCACTCTGTTTTGTGCGCATCTACGCCATCTCAAAACGACCAACGTCTCGACGAACTCCATTCAAAAATAAGAAATCTGTGAGGTGTACGCATTCTATTTGCTGACAGCTGGCGTGCGTTGTTGGCACGTTCAAAGATCACTACGGATATTTATGACGATGTGAAGCGCCAGAACCTAACTTTGGATGACACCGTGCTCGTTCAGCTCGTTCTCGCTTTGATCGTATCATCCTGACAGGGCAATAGTCTTTCCAGCTTTTCTTCTCAGCTCGTTAACGAGTTGCGCTGGTAGCGTCCGACAAACACGCATCATGCTGTACATCGTCGGTGGTTTCCTTGCTCTCTGGCTCTTGTGGAAGACCAAGAAGTTGTGGTGGGCATCAAGCATGGCCCCTTCCGAGTACGTGGCTCTAGCTTGTCCTTTTTGAACGTCGCTGACTCCACGGAAGAAAGATACCACTCTTATATCGTATACTATACATGTAATGCGGAGCAACGTGCTTCGTTTATTTCCCGGATGCTTCAAAACTTTTGTTTCGTACTGTTTCTTACTCTGCACGACCGTAACATAGAGGTCGGGTTTCTTTATTTCATGTGTTCTGCTCATGATACAGGATGTGTCCATCACGATCTTGGCCGAGTACATGGTGATTTTGATGGGAACCAATATCACGGTCGGAACTCTTCCGGCCCACACGGCACACGATCGCGTTTCCTCAATCGATCTCGCGTCACTATTCCATGAGGTCTGGCCGAGCAAATTACTGGGGGCTGTACGATCTTGGCAATGCCCGCCATTAATTTCATGTAGAAGAATGATCGGGCAAGCAGGCTTCCCTGGTTCATGACCGCTCGGGAAGAAAAGCAGGAAAAAAATGCTGCGGAACGATCTTATCATTGTCGCTGATTACGGTCACTGTCAATTTCCGTCTAATTGTCGTCTTTCCTAGCTTGCCGGTAACGCTGAGTAATCATGTGAGGAGTTTCGATCCTGGAGCTCTCATCGACGTCGTTGAGCTGACAACAAGGAGAAGACTGTCGTTTGGACCGAACGAGATCACACTTATTCCAGACGTTGTGACGCTGCATCGTCCAAAAGTGCTCGACGAGCGCTTGCCTTTGTTGGCACTGTACGTGAAAAGAAGAAGGAATATTTTCAGACAAGAACGCAGAAGACGCAGCGGGTTTCTGAAACACAGCCGTTTCGATACATCCTGAAGGTGGTCGCATGACGTCACGCTCTGTTTATCTCAGAAGTCAGTGAACGTTTTTGAGCACAATCGGCTTCATTTGCTGTCCTCATGATTTGCTCCCGACTCCTTATAGTGACTGTTTCGCTGTCCGTACTTTTATTTTTGGCGCATAAATCAGATAAAACGTATGTTTATTGTTTACCCTGCCGCTTTGCACTTTTGAGATTCAGTCATACTTACATTATGTGTTCTAGGTCTGGAATGTAAATCGTTTGACCAAGTACGATGGGTTTACGAAGTCGGGTCAGGTGTAACCTGTGTGATACAGATTCGATCATAAAACATGTAATCCGCTACAGGTATGTAAATCATATGGTCATACCACTCACCTCGCACTCAGTGAGCGAGTTGCGTTGCTCTTTCTTGATTCGCGCTGCCTTACCCACGCCCAAATCGAGTTCGCCTGACCTCGCGTCCTGGTACCTCACCCTTGCCCTTGACGCGTGTTCTCGCCTGACCTATTCCTTTTCAACAAACTCGCTGCAATTTCTCACCGTCAACCTTGTCCATCTTCCTCTGACCCTTTTTGGCGATAACAGCGCATCTACTTAACATTAGCCGTCCGGATTCCAGGCTGTTCTTAACAACTCAGGATTCGAGCTTTTGTATTCGTTGCTTTCTCATAAACTGGTGCGAGTAAAATATCCTTCCAGTCGCGCATACTGGTGGGACAGGGAAGGAGGTGATTATTACACCACGCGATACCATGGGTTACATAGTTCAGTCCACCCTTCATTTCTCTCATTTCTTCATGAACGCTAATTCGATACCTGCGACACATTCTATTTTCCCGTCGGGTTCGATGCCTTTTTCTCCGAAGAGGTCTGCGTTTATCCATGACAGCACGTAAATTTAGCAGGAGGGAATCGATAGCCTCCTCTTGAGAGATACAATTTCATACTACGATAGGCCGGACATGGACATGATGAACGCCCAATACGTACGTACCTTTTTTTTCGCGTTTTTTGTCCGCTAGGCCCACACGGGTAGACATTTAATTATTTAATTACTGTATCTTAGATGAAAATAAATTTTACTAACCTGAATCCCATAGACCAGCCACGCAGCCCCAAACCCCTAAACCACCTTGGCCCCGAACTCCCCGAAATCCCAGATTTTCCCAGACGCCCTCTGCCGACGCGTCGGACTTGGCTTGTCATCGAACATGGACACCGTATCAGCCTCCAATGACGTACACGTCTACCTCGACGCGGCCGTGAATGACTCGATATTAGTGCTGATTCGTTCTGAAAATCAGCAGCTTTCCATAACAGACGCTTCCATTGTCTTGTTGACTATTATTCAAAACTCTGAGAATCACTTCCCGTTGGACACCAAATATGCTCAATTCAACGAAGCATTCAATCTGGTGCAGAACAACGAATATATATACTTGGCGCTTGTTCAGGCCTTCGGGGAAGGATCATATCGCAAAGTCCGAGAACTGCGTGAGTGCCAACCAGGTGTATTTGTCACCATAACTACCCCTGGTCATTCCACCAGCCATTCTCCAACCACCACCGGCACCCAAGTTGTCGTACGAATTAAAACGTAAGTTTTATACTTCCTTATTTACCTTGTATCACAGATCACCTTTTTTGCTAGAGCTATATGGGGGATTGTCAAGCTCCTTCATGACAAAGTTCCGTGGACCAGCTGTTGAAGGCTTCTGCGAGTACTTAAGACAGAACGAGACGTTATTCGAGAAAGCAACCACACCTACATATTATGCCAAATTCTGTTCAATTGTACAGAGCTCAGGGACCGGGAAAACAAGGATGTTAACAGAGGTAAGCGAGTTGTGTGGACCTCGCGCATACCCGCGGTGATTTCAGTTGCACAGGGAGGATGTAATAGTGATTTACATGAACCTGCGCGAAAAAGAAGACTGGTCTGGATTCCCTGCGCGCGATGAGATCCCATCAAACATTTTGACTGACGTCGTTGGTGACGAGAACGCATATCAGATCGTCTGCACTGCATTTTTCGTCGCTCTTTTTGAAACCCTCCAATGCCGTCTCTCGGAAGCTTTGAAGAACAACGAGTACAAAGCTAAGGGGGACATCATGACTTGGACCAGGGAAATGTGCAATGTGACTTACCCACAAACAAAGAGCAGGAAGGAATTCTTTAAACAACTCTACGAAAGATACAAGGTAATGATACTGGCATCTGGCTCTGTGATGCGACACTGAGTTTACAATAACACATAGGCTAATATTGAAATTGTAACTTCCACGGCGGATTCCAACAAAAATACAGGCGAGTCCACCGACATGGTGGTTGACGATCAAGTGCAGACGTCCGGAGACACCTCACGTCCTGATAACACGAATCGCGTTGGAGTTTCCAAATGGACTGCACCTGCCGTCGATGCCTATGTGAATATGGCTCGACTTCTCGAGAAGATCATTCCAGGCAATTCCGGGAAACCCAAATTGGTGATTGCGATCGACGAGGCGCACTCCCTCACCAAGGAACGGGAGGTCAAATCTGGAATGTTTTATCGCCCAGCTGATGTCTTTTGCCGTGTCATAAACGCGTACTCGCACTGCCGACCGCATAAACATCATGCTGTTTGGGTTGTGTTTGTCTCAACGACATCTCGCGTCATAGATTTTTCACCGCCTAATGAGATGTGTTCGTAGAGATTTTTTGTTGTTATGATTGCCCAACTCGTTCTTTGCTTCAGACAGATCCGCCCGTGTTTCGGAGATAGGCGATTTACTTTTCCCTCCTTATACTCTGTTAGGATGGGACCAGTATGCAGTGCGATTTGGAGGTGTTAGCATGCAGGAAGTGTCGCAGGTCCGACACATCGCAAGCTATGGAAGGCCCTTGTCAGTTGCCCCACTCTTTGCGGTACCTGGCTAACATGGTCATCATTTGCAGATGGATCTCACAGAAGAATGCGCGTGATGATGCGTGGGTAGTCATTGAATTAGCATTCACGAAGCTCTGTAGAGCAGCCCACTTCAATCCGGAAAATCAGGATCATGTTCTGGCAGTATTGGGACAGCGTTTTGCCCTGGAAGTTACACTGGGACATCCGGAGGCAGTCGTTCGTCTGGAGGAGGGCGTGGCAAGCCACTTGCGTATCTGTCTTTCGACGACCTTGGACCGCAGGTGGCGGTTCACCAGCTATCCATCGGAACCCCTCCTGTCCTACGTGGCCGCGGACGCTCTCCACTGCGAACCCGGAAACCTGGGGAAAGCTCTACAAAAGTTGTTAGCGATCATCAACGCGGGCATAGTCGAGATGGGAGAAAGAGGCGAGCTGGCCAGTCGATTACTCTGGCTGGTCGCCAAGGACTTGTATATCCGGAGCAAACCTGAATTGCAGAAGCCAGTAGATCAATGGACGGATGATATTGCTGACTGCGAGATGATCCCCGTCGTGGACTGGCTCGTGTTTGTCTTCGGACCGAAGATACGGAACTTCCATGATAGTAAAGCAGTACTCGCCAAGTTCAAGGATGCGCGTATCAACTTTTCGCACTGGATTCGCATGAAAAAAAATATCAGGCAACCACAAGGAAACGATGATTTAATGTTCGTATCTGGGCTGTTACTATGTGTTGCGACTTCGATTCTGATAATCTTTCCTGCAGTCTGGACGAAATGACTGCACACTTCTGGCAGAGAACCAGTGCTGTGCAATGTTGCCACCATCAACCCCTTGTAGACAAGATGATACCGATCTATTTTGACAGGGGTGAAAACAACTGTGACTCTGCGAAATCGCAAATGTCTCAGATTTTCATCTCGGACAAAGCCCAAAAGTCGGGTTCCAAAAAGAAGACACCCCTCATCACCCGAGAACATGAGTGTCTGGGTGGCGAAAACTCAGGATCAGCAGAAGGTTCCACGCCACTACCTTATATTGCCATATTGAATGACCTCTCCTGGAAAAAACCATCATCCCGGTTTCAGGTCACATACCCGACAGGTGAAAAAGAGAAAGATTCTTGCCTACGCATTTATGCTTCCGGGCTTGATGCAGACACTTATCCGTTCTTGGCCAACCATACGGAACTTCTCAGGGGCCTGACAAAGCTAGTCACAATTGAAGAGAGTCCCGGAACAGGACAGGCCGCCATGAAGCTGCTAGATGCACGGTTCAGCTTTGGCAGCACGTCTAGTGCGTCGCATATGAAATGGGAACAGTAGCTGATGACTACATTTGTGGTCAGTATTGTTCGCTTGATCCCGCTGCTGTAATTTTCCTTGTCCTTTTTAACAGAGCGCAGGGCAAAGGGCTGCACGGAGTGAGAACTACGATACAGGTAAGTAACGAATGTGTATAAGTACGAATAGTACGGCTTACCTCCAGTCGACGTGATACGAGACTGGAGGAAAGCGTATGCGCCGCACGGGCGATGTCCGGTATGTACGAAAAAGGAAAATTTATATAATACCGGCGGTACGCGGTCTGACTGGTCTCCAACACTTTTGCTGTATCCTTTTCCGGATTGTAACTTGTATCTCTACTGGCCTGTGTTTGGCTTGAACTCGCTCTGCGTGTTGTTTATTGAATGTTTCCTATATAATTCTACGTAACAATGCCTCCGTTCTTGAATATTGGGGGCTCAGACCTGCTGCCAAATGCTAACCTCTCCCCACCGAAAGTCCCAGAACCTAAACCCCCCGACAGATAAACGGGCACACCAAAAAGCCATACCAACTGAAAGCCCCACCAGGCACAAGTCCCAGTAGAGCCCACCCAGACACAAGAAATAGCATCAGACTCTGCGCGTGGCCACAAACAGCCGTCGTCTTTATT
>JBBPMJ010000714.1:0-16171 GCA_038090255.1 Austroboletus niveus | reverse complement strand
GCAACCTAGGACCTTTCATTGAGTCCTGATATAAAACTGAAAGTAACCTCCTACCTTGCCCACCCGACGTTGCCGTCGTTCGAACCTCGCTCTTTGCGTCGTCAACACCTCGCCAACCACCTATTCCTTTCTCACCAACCGACATCTACCCCGATCTCTCATCACTGCTCGTATCCCCGCTGTACTGCGTCGATCAAACGCTACGTCGACACCTATTCTCCCTGCCTTCACGTCCTGCCCTCTGGCTGTCTGAGTCGCTGAGTTATTGCGCTGGCAGCAGAGCGTCCTCGCTGTACAAATCGACGGCAGCAAGTCTTTAGACTTCCATCACCAGCATTAACAGTTTATGCCAGGCGTATCTACTGAGCCATCGAGAAAGTCATCGCCTTGTTCTTCCTCATAATCAGCTTGATAAGGAAGATCGTATGCTGGATTATCTCTCATCCACCTTGGACTTGGTCCATCATACCTGCACGATCTTAGAAGGACTTGTATTAGTTTTTCTCCTCACCTACCTCCAACTTGCGTTCCGCATCATAGCTGTCGAGCCCATCGCCTTAGTGCCAGAGCCGCAGCCACCCCTTCCTCTCCATTCCCTACGCTCCACGACAGACGTAGAGAACTCTCTTGAAGACGAGCAGACTGTCTATGAACCTTTGTTACACTCTGACGAAGAAACAGTCGTTGACGAACCCGACTATTCAGATCAGTACCTCCATGCCGCTCTCTCTCCTCTCGCTCTCCAAACCACCTCGTGTCCACGCTGAGGAAGCTCAGGAAATCCCGTTCACATCACTTGGCGGAACCTCCCCGCCTCTCCTTAAAAAATCATGGCTCGCCCTCGCCACTGTCAATCAGACTACCATCACTGCCCGGACTGTCTGCTTTTTACAGCGACATCTGACCCTCATCCCCACAAACAACATCAATGAGGAATTTTGGCTGGGATTACGCGTCGTATCAACAAGTGACGTGCTCATCAGCTTCGCCTGTTCCTCATCACCTATCAATGTTATAATGCAGGACAACAACTGCAATGCCATCAAAAGGAACTTCGATACAATCCACCCCAAGTACCCAGGTAGAAAAACTTTTGTTCACAGAAGCCGAAATATACGAGGATAAGGGTTAAAGTGAGGAAAAGTTTTTATACAGTATTGTTTCATTGTTGCCCATCATTTCGGATGAACCTGTACCCCAAAACACCCCGCACGTACCACGCCAACCACCACACCTGCCTTCTGGAGACCAAACCACTCCAGTTGGCTATCCTTATCCACTACCAGTCATTAGTCAAACTTCATCCCAAAGCAACACTGCTCGCGTCATGGCTACCGAAGCACAACCCTCTACCTCCAATCCCCTATCACCTTCTCTCCGCTCTTGGCCCATGGCTGGGACGTTCGCCAAATTCCGCAATCAATATGCCACGTATACGCAGCACGTGGCTCAACACGGAGTCCATTCCGCCATGCCTCCAACCGTACCAAGCAGCCCACCAAAAAAGAAAGACAAAGCACCTGACGTAGACGATGAACCCAAGGCAATCAAGATCGGAAAATCCTATGTCAAAAAACCCCCGCTGTTCACTGGGAAACCAGAGGACTATACCAAATGGAGAGCTAAGTTCAAACTCTACCTGCTGGGATTTGACAGACTGGTCACTGATGCAGAAGAAATCAAAATGTTCCTAGGCTTTTGTGCCGAAGGACCTGCCGAAGAATTCGCTACCCTCCTCATCGAAAAAGACATCGATTACGATGACTACACTGCCCGATCCTTTTTCTGAACATTTGTCGATCCGATGTTCAAACTGGTTTACGAAGCTGCTCGAGCCGAAACCGAGCTCATGAACCTCAAACAAGGATCGATGATGATTGAAGAATTCCTCAACAAACAACGAAACCTCATCATATGTGCAGAATGGTCCGAAATGGTCAATGGCTGACAACTCGTACAACTCCTTCGTACCAATGCACGTAACGCTCTAGTCGAACAAGTTGAATGCTCCAATATGGAGATGACAACAAAGTACATCAGCAGTTATGCCGCGTGGACCGAACAGCTCACCGCTGCCGGACAACTACTGTCAGAAATCGCAGAACGAAAGCGAGGAGTCCCTTATGAAATCCCAAGACCAAAAGTCAAATTCCCTACCCGATTTGTTGAACCTCACACGGCGACCCCAGAGACAACAGGAGTCTTTGGAGGCCGAGGCGCTTCCATGGACTTGTCAAAAGCCTGAACAACTAGAACTTGCTTCCGGTGTGCAAAGGAAGGCAAGACATCCACATGGCCATGCACTGTTCACCCTCAAAAGAATTCCGGCTCCAAAAATATCAAAGTCCACAGACTTGACATTGAATACTCGACCCTGGAAGAGTTGGAAATGGCAGTTCGAGAAGCAGATGAGATGGATTTTGTCGAAGAGGACGAGGAATGAGATCGCCTCATTCTCAAGGTACGTCACCAGTTAGGAGTGCCCGGGCTACCAAGCCTAAGAACGGCATGGCAGTACCAAAAACTGTGCTTAATTCCCCTTCTTGTTCTACTAACAAATTCTCTCTCCTTGATGTAGAAGAGATCTCAGATAAGGATTGCGAAAGCAACCAAAGTCCTAGTTTGCCAGCCATGCAACAGCCAAATGTACCTTCGCCCCTACTGGGCGTTACAGCCTCTATTCCATCCGGGGAATATGCAATCAAACGGCAGATGAAGACCCAGGTTGTTAGTAGAAACAAAACGACTCCACCACGGACCATCCTCACGCGGAAGGACCGTGGATGGAAATCCACAATTAAACCTTGGTCCACACAATGGATCAAGCAAATCGCCAATGACACCCCTGACGAATGCCTTATCACTCATTTACGAGCGTTTGTACATGACACTCGCCTTTCTGAGGTAAACGCTGAGCTAATCGCGAACCTCCGAAACGCATCTCATGACACCGCCGAGTTTATGCTCCTCGAACTCACACAGAAGCCTCGGTATCGAACAAAAAAGCCATTACCTAACGCTTTCGAAATATCAATTGTACTCGGAACCGATTCGGGAAAAGAAGTCGAAGCAATGGTGCTCATCGATTCAGGATGCATGGCGTCCGCCATCGATATCGATTTCGTAAAAGAACACGAACTCGAACAGAAACCATTTCCTCGAGCTATACCAGTCTATAATGCCGACGGGACTGCAAACACTGAAGGGGCAATCACGCATTACGTGGACCTGAAGGTGGTTATCGGAGACCACCAATCCACTATCCCCTTCTCGGTGACACGTTTATCCTCACAAGCGGTCTTCTTAGGATTCGACTGGCTATGCCAATATAACCCCTGCATCAACTGGCAGATCAAAGAACTCAGCTTCGCACCGGAAATCACCCCCTTGTGGGAGTACGAGGATGCTGAACCTGAAGATCGAGTCTTCCAGCTCGAAAATAAATATATCGCTACCATGGCAACCGACCTTGCCGCCGCTGCTAACCAGGGGAAACAAGAAATTCCCTTCGAACAAGTGGTTCTAATCAAGTACCACGAATTCCGTGATATATTCGCCAAAGAATCCTTCGACGAGTTACCTCCTCGACGACCCTGGGACCACGCAATCGAGCTAAAACCTGGCAACCATAAGGTCGATTGTAAAACATACCCACTCTCGTTAAAAGAACAAAAGGAACTTGACGCTTTCCTCGAAGAAAACCTTTCCACAGGACATATCCGCCCTTCTAAATCCCCTTTCGCATCACCTTTCTTCTTCGTCAAAAAGAAGGATGGTAAACTCCGCCCTGTCCAAGATTATCGAAAACTCAACGAAGCAACCATAAAAAATCGCTATCCTCTTCCGCTTATCAAAGAAATAGTACAGAAGCTTTGTGGAGCCAAGTTCTACTCAAAGATGGACATCCGTTGGGGCTACAATAACGTACGCATGAAGGAGGGTGATGAATGGAAGGCGGCTTTCCACACCAATCAGGGACTTTTTGAACCCCTTGTCATGTTCTTCGGCCTCACTAACTCCCCCGCAATGTTTCAAACAATGATGAATCACATCCTACACAACCTCATCGCAAAAGAAGTGGTCATCATCTACATGGACGACATCCTCGTATTCACCAAGACTCTCGACAAACACCGCTGTATTGTGCGAGAAGTACTCTCTTGCCTTCGCGAGCATAAACTTTCACTCAAACATACCAAATGCGAATTCGAAACAACAACCACCGAATATTTAGGACTTGTCATATCTGATGGAACTATTGCCACCAACCCCACTAAAGTCGATGCCATCCGTACCTGGCCGACTCCCTCTTCCCGAACTCAGGTCCGCTCCTTCCTGGATTTCCTCAATTTCTTCCATCAATTCATCAAAGACTTCGCGGCTATAGCTAAACCACTCAATTGCCTTACCAGCGATAAAAATCCATTTGAATGGGATACTGCATGTTAAAAGTCATTCGACACTCTTCGGGATGCACTCATAAACGCACCCATCCTCTCACTTGCCTCTGACTTTGATTCCTTTCGGATTGAAACCGATGGTTCAGGCATAGGACTTGGAGCCATTCTTTCCCAACATCAGAAAGGTCTCTGGCATCCGATTGCATATCTGTTGTGGTCTCTTTCCGACGTGGAACAAAATTACCACACTGCCGATCTGGAATTCGCCGCCATCATCAAAGCAGTAACCACCTGGCGACAATATTTATTAGACGCCCACGTTCCGTTCAAAATCCTCACGGACCACCAAAACCTCACCTATTTTGCTGTCCCACAGGACCTCTCTCGCCATCAGGCTTGTTGGAATCAAATCATGCAGGAGTTCTACTATACTCTGGTCCATCGATCCGGAAAGACCAATCCTGCCGACCCTTTGTTCCGGAGGTCAGACTTTGAAAAGGGGGTGAAGGACAACAATAAAGGCGTCAGTTTTCCCCACTCTTTTACAGCAGAATCATATGTTGACGGCTGTGGAGAACGTGCTGACATCCGACCGGGATTTCATCTTTTTACCTATAAACATTAATGCTCTTCCTATTGCTAACACAGACATCTATTCGAATGCTATAGATATGTGTACACTAGCGGCAATGCGTGTAGCCGAACAATCTCTCTTATCTCCTTCCTCTCTCTCACAAAGAATAACGGACTTACAACATCTTAAAGACTCTAAAGTAGTACGAGCACTTGCTCAAAACGATAATTGTTTCTCTATTCGGGACTCTCTCATATATTTCCAAGACTTTCTATACGTACCAAAAGACGCATCTCTCCAAAACGATATACTAACTAATATTCACAGCCATCCCACAGCAGGACACCCAGGGATTCAGGCTACCATTCGGAAGGTCCAAGAACGATACTATTGGCCGACGTCAGCAAAAGACGTCAAAAGATTCATCAAAGGATGTGAAGCATGTCAAAAGAATAAGGCCATCATGACTCTGCGTCACACCCCGCTACAACCAAACAAGATCCCACGTCAACCATGGGAGCATATTTCGTTAGATCTCATATCCCTGCTTCCAGAATCTCATGGAAGCAACGCCATCCTCATCATCGTCAATCGCTTTTCGAAAATGATTCGACTTTTTGGCATTAGGGATACGATCAATAGCAAGGGCATCACAACTATACTCTGCGACGAAATCTTCAAGCTTCACGGTCTCCTGATTAAGGTCATCTCAGATCGGGGACCCCAGTTTGTATCCACCTTCATGACAGAACTGCAGAAACTTCTCGGCATTACGCCTAACCCTTCCACGGCGTTCCACCCTCAAACGGACGGTCAAACAGAACGATACAATGCATGGGTCGAGCAATACCTGCATATCTATATCAATCACCGACAGAATGACTGGAAGGAATGGCTCCCCATGGCCGAATTCATGCACAACAGTAACTCCCGATCAACGACGCACCAAACTCCATTTATGCTCAACTATGGGCACAAACCACGCATCAACGAAGATCGCCGAATGTCCATTCGGAGCAAGTCAGCCACGGACTTCACAAAACAAATGACGACATTATGTGCGCAAGCAGCCGAAGCCTTGAGATTGGCCAATGAAGACATGAAGAAGTTTTATGACTGCTCCGTACGATCTGTAGAGGACTATAAAGCCGGAGACCTAGTCTGGCTTGAGGCAACTCATATCCGCACTAACCGACCTATGAAGAAACTAGACCAGAAAAGATACGGTCCATTCAAGGTCCTCATCAAAGTTGGAGTCGCCTCGTATAAGCTTGACCTACCGCACAAGTGGAGAGTTATTCACCCCGTCTTCCACGAATCGATTCTACACCCATACACGCCACCTGTCACCGGTCCCATCCCCACTCCTCCTCCTTCCGACCTCATCGACAATGTTCCAGAACAAGAAATCGAAATGATCGTAGATTTGCGTCAACGCGGTGAACGATTTGAATACCTTGTTCATTGGAAAGGATTTCCGGTCGAGGAGGATGAATGGCTAGCCAATACCGACCTGGCTCATGCACAGCAGGCGGTAACAAAATTCCATTGTCAACATCCTACTGCAGCGCGTCCTACTACTTGACTACGTTTACAACCAATTGGTATATCCTCGTCGACCACTCCAACCGTTGAGCCAACCCACACACCTTCACCCTCCACTGTTTTCTCCGACCCAGGGTTTCTCAAATATCACAAACATTTTAAACGGTTTGACGATTCCATGTTTGAGATTCCTACTACATCGTCACTACCTAAACCCGCTCCCCATTCTCAGACTCATTGATCCTTCTGTAAGGATCCCTATTGCCGCTATCACGTTGATTCATGAGGACATGAATTCTTAGAGAGGGGGTAATGTCATGATCTTTTTCGCTTACTCATACTTACACTCTCACGTGACTTTTGACTCATCCGTATCATGTGCAGATATTATTCCACGACGTTCTGCCATTGTTCCATAGACTATTACCATAGTAGAAGATCTTACCTGCCCTATAGCACGTGCACGGACCACGTACTCATGTATATAAGGCAGACGTTCATCGTAGGAGCTCCTTACTTTCGGTTTATTCATTGTCTTTGTGAGTAACCTTAGGGCAACCTAGGACCTTTCATCAAGTCCTGATAGAAGCGGTGGAAGCCAGTGCAGCAAATTACAATTTCGTGAATAGTCCAGTGAACTTCAACACCCCATGCACAACTGGCAGCATTGTGTGTACCCACAATATGAAAGCCATAGGAGTTTGCAATCAAAGAACAAATAAATTCATATTCGAAAATTGCAGACAAATGAGTTTGTGTGCAGCCATTCCTTCAGAAACTGGCATTCACGTGGGTTGCCAATATGAGAGTGTCATTAGAATTGCGTTCAGGGGGTCAGGTGTTTACACTAATGCAATGAATTACAATGGAGAACCAATATTATTAGGATAGCATGTTTTTCCACAAACTAAGTTTGCTCGGGTCACTGCACTGGTTGTGGTACCCAATAATCTTCAATTAGTAGAGCTCTCGCTGGTTCAAAACTGCGCTCAGCCATCCTGTCTCCATGTCTGGCTGCCCTCAGACCAGGCTTAGCATGGCCATCTGATCTTCAGAGGCGCCAACTTAATTATGGACCGATTGCATATTGCCATTTGGAATTGCTGTCCACACGACAGTGTCTGTCTTCATGAATGTCACACATGCCTGTTTGGAAAGTATGGAACAGGTATATGTTGTTCATGGAGTTGAATTTAGCCTACCGGATCGCAGCTAAGGTGGTAAAACCTTGGATTCGGCATGTTGACGAAGTACCAGTCCCAATCTTCATCATTCTCTTGATCATTCCCGTGCAATTGACCGGGGCAACAGGCTGCTTGTTCGACCATATCGAAATGCTGGTATCAAGTGGACACCACGAATGATCGTATCAGGGTCAATGAACCCAAATGCATTGACATCATCTGCAGGAAAAAACCCAATGCAGGGTAGGTGACGTGCTGCCCAACTAGACTTGAGGTTCATGTTTTGGGCAAACCAACACACCCAGACAAAGTCAATGTGCTGGGCAGGCTTTGCATTCTCTCCCTCCAGGCCACTATACTGGACCTGGATGTGGAAAATCCCAATGATTCAAGTGTACCAATATGCATGTGGCTTTTCTGTGTCTTCATCTGACAATACCATGATGTCACTGTGTGTTCGTGGGTTCAGTAAGTCTTGCTCACGCTGAAGGTCATATGTAGTGTAGTTGATGCATAGAATCTTGTGGTGGTAGATGCGGTTATTGATGAAAATGAGCCTGTTTCGCTGTGCCGTGCTGAATTCGCCATTGGGATTGTCCAGTAGTCGATTCAGGATGTGATTCTTGAGTTTTGGGAAAAAGTCCTACAGCAAATATAAGATGTTTTCTTGTTAATTCTGTAGCATGTACCTTCAAAGCCTTGTCATTCTTCTTATCTGCCAGCCATGAACTCAAGTTCAGGTAGTCCTTCGTGTTCTTGCCCATCTGATAGTGGATCTCGGGAGGACAAGCTGGTAGTGGCTCAGCACAATCTTCGTTTGGACCGAACCTTTTGCTAGACCAAGCTAGATCTAGTAGGCGCTAGCTAGGACTAGCAAGCATGGCTCGTGTTCGCACTAGACCTAGCACAAACATGACCCATCCATCATAGGTCTTGCAAGACCTAGCACAAACATGACCCATCCGTCACAGGTCTTGCAAGATCTTGCACACATATGCTCCAATCTTGCGAGACTTAGCAGGCTTGCTGCACCAATTACTCGCCTTTGTAAAGTAGCTAATGGTATTATTAATAGAAAATTCGATCGCATGATTTAAGTTACACTGTTTGCGAGTTCGCCATCCTCTGGATCCAATCCAACTTCATCATCAGAGTCTACCTGATCGAGTCCACCATACCCAAATTCATTCATTTCATCTTCGAGCTCTTCGCCAACTAGTTGATCACTGCTATGTCCAAGATTCACGTCTTCTTCCTCAGACACCTTATCTTCACTCGAGGTCTCCTCACTTGACTCATCCATAGGTATGTCATTCTCTTCAGTGCCGTCCTCAATCTCTGTATCACGATCAAGCTCCAGAATAAACGGCCGTTTATCCAGTTCATCAAAATCTTCATAGAAACACCTTGTAGCCTCTTGTGTTGACTTGTGTCCCACTCCTCCACCACGGTATCGCATAAACATGTCGCGGTCGACAAAGCTAAATAAACAGGGCAAGTCAGTCATGCATGTCTTTCGAGTCTTTGTGCCGCGTCATTCTTATTATCAATGATATGGAGTGTACGCTCCCATTGTTGATGCTTTGCAATCGCAGCGGCAAAGTCGTTTTTATTTGTCCATGAGTAAAAACCCTTGACACGGCGATGTTCGAGTTCTCCCTGTTGACAGATTGCAGGATATTCTCCATCGCCAAGTATATATTCACTTACCACCTGCGTAGAATAGTTATCCATAGTCCCATACAACCAGATGGTCTTGATGTAATCACCTAGCACATGTAGCTTATAGGTAGACATATTAAAGAGGCGTGGTTTTCGTGTCGACTCAGTTGGCCTCAGGGGTTTTGATTTAAGTTACTTCTTGATCCCCGTGTGCTTTGAGTAGCCCGACGTCATGCTTGTGCAGCTGTTTCACAAGGGAGATCATAGGTTTTGAATTTGCTGCAGCATTGATTTGAAAACCCTTGCAAAGCCTATCCCAGGCGAGTTGTACAGTTCTCGAAATGGAACAATGTTGTCTCCATATGCATGTGCAACTTGCCAAATGCGTGCCATGTAGCAAGCTCAAATAAAAGGTTGAGTACGATACTGTTGTATGGTTCAGCTAGAAGACCGTCAAAGACCAGGATTGAACACTTCAAAACATTAAGAACACGGAAACAATAATATGCGACAAACTTACCAGAAGAATGTCCTCAAAGTCCCGTGCTGCAAGCTTTGATAGGTCTGAGACATTTCTGCTGAACTTTCGGATTGTATCTCGACCAAACATAGGAACAGAACGAAAGCTAGAGGAATTGAGCAATCCGATATACTTATAGTGATAAAAACCTACTGTGCATTTAATTCCTGTATTGCATCACCACCAGACTCGAATAAGATGTGGATGAGATGTGTGATTGTTGCTTTCCACACTCCCAGCTCAAACTCGTGCATAAAATCAGGCACGAAAAGTGAATATATGTTGAAACCGAATTTTCCGAGCTTTTCTGAGAATGCATTCTGTGTTGTGAGATGTCAGATTGATAGTAGGATATATACTAGCACATACGCGTATTGGAACCAGTGACTTGGATCCAATGACATCCTCGACTGCCTTGCTGGTGACACCACGGCCAAGTTCAAAAATGAACTTGCGAACATTGTTGATTGTACACATGTAGTTCAAATCGTATGAGCGAGCCTGTTTGATGCATGTCCATCGGTCAATTTCAGTTCCCAATTTGTATATTTTGTCCTTAGTTACTAGACATCGTGGGCAGGGACAGCAGCCAAGGAACTTCATACAGGCGAGCAGGATTCTGATGTTAAGAAAGGTAAACAATAGGATAATGGCTAAGATAGTACCTACTTTTCCGGATAGTCGGCAGCATATGTAAGTAGACGAGGGAAAACTCGACGCAACACACCATCAGCAAATTTAATAACCATTCCATACTCATATGATTGGAGAAACTCAGCATCGAGTAAGAAACTCCAGATCGCTTGCATTAATTCTCGCTTGCAATGTGTTAACACGGCTGCAGTCGCAGCTATCCCGTACATCTTCAGATAAAAATCTTGAATCATATCAGACAACTTAGAAAATGTAAGCCTGTCATGAACAAGAAAGAATGCTTAAGCACTTACCTTTGATATGTAGGCCAGATGATGCACAGCAAATGAAGTGGGCTTTGAATGAGTATACTTTGACTGATTTTCAAAGAAGAGGTATATTGGCCATAAGGCTGCATTGCCAAAGCTAGCGAGATGGGTTGAGTCTGACCATAGCATAATCGCTACAATAACGGTTTCAAGGTTGCACCCAGAACCTATCTGAGACTTCTTGATGGTGTCGTGGTCTTTGATCATCGCATCTGCTGTATATACGTCACTGAAGATGCGCTCAGGTGAGCGTGTCTTGTCAGAGTGCCAATACAGTTTGTAGGGAGCAGCATGAAATGCCTCGGCAGCAGGCTCCTTAAAGGCAGACTTGATGATGTCGGTTATCTTGCAATAATGAAGTCCCTCAACAAGGAATTGAGGTGCAGACTCTTCTGGCTGGTTGACCTTTTCACAAGGAACTGGAATTGCAACTGCGGTCGTATGCCAACCGCTATCAGATGAAATAGAATCAGGTTTGTCGGTGGGAACCACTACATCAAGCCATTTCACTTCACATGCAGCATTGAACTCTGCAAGATCACCAGCATTGAAGTCATCAGCCAAGATGACGCCATGAACAAGTCTGTTGAGGTCTTCGAGAGATTTTTGACTACTGGTGTAAAACCAGTTCATGAGCCGCCAGGTTGTTGGATTGAGGAAAGGAGTGAAGTAGCTGCCATCTCATTGGAGTAGATGAGTTGCGGCAGAGGGATGATTGATATGATCTGGCAAATTGTCAGAGCTGAATCCAGGACCATCACAGAGCTGCTCAAGGGAAGTGTATGCTTGTGGATCATATGAGGGAAAGCCAGATGAATACTCTCGAAATAGGTTGTTGGAATCAGCCTGGGTTCGAAAATGACCCAGCGCCTGAGTATCTTGCATTGAGCTGTGTTCAGATTCGACATCCATAAGATCATCTGATATTCCAACATCAGCGTTGTTTTCATGGGCATGACGAGGATATAATCATGACTCACCTGATGTGCCAGCGTTAGCATAGTGTTCATTTGAACAATCCTCAGGCATAGCAGGACCTGGGACTGGTACAGGAATAGCCGACGAGGGAGGTTCATCTTGATATTGTCTTGGGAGGTGATGGTTTCAAGAAGGTCGAGCGCTGGATAGCTGTTGTCCAGCACTATCATCAAGGCCTGAATTATCAAACTTTTACGGTTAAGAATAAAGTTAGTTTAGCACACAAGTAATATTGTAAACGACTCACTGCAAGACTTTGAAACTCGGCAAGCCGTTGGGCTTGCAAAGTATCTTGCTGCCTTTCTCTTCGTTCTCTCTCAGCCCACTGTTCTGCTTCAAAACAGGCATTTCTCGAGTGTTCTTCAGCTCTAGATTCAAGATGTTCGCGTCGCTGCTGGAGTAAATGAGTAAAGCTATCTTGAGATTTTTGGCAATACCGGGATGAGTGAAGAGAGAGGCCACACTCTCCCTTTACAGTGATTCCACAAGCTGGGCAGATGATTTCTGCCATGGTAGGGGGTGAGCGGATGAGTGGGTGAAGGGGAAGATATATGGTCACATGTCACAGCGGCGATCGGAGCATTGGACTTAGAGTGCCAATTCTGAGTCGGTAAAAGCCGAGTATTCAATCTCCGAAACTTATCATGTCAAACCTTCATCTCTTATCTCTTATCTACATCCACTCACGTCATGGCGCATCCACCCATAGATCCCATTATTCTCCGCGAGTCGGAGTTGATGTCGGCTAACAAGAATCTGAAATGCAAGGCAGTGCTTGCTGATCAAGTCCTGTCTCTTCCACAGCAGATCAAAAAGCCAAAGTAAGCTCTCTCTGATACACTCTTATGCTGATATCCATATCCTATGAGAGCAACAACCGATGAACTTGATCAAGCAAAGTTTGAGCTGGTTGGAAGGAAGGTAGCCTGTCTTGGGCATTCACATGGGTCACCCAGGGTTGCTATGAACACCGGCCTGAAGATTGAAGCTGGACTTGAAGGTGACCTTGATGAACTGTATGTATTTCTATCTGTTCATTGGATTACATGACTAACTGATACATGTTTCATAGAGAAGAAGTCATTATGATGCGCCAATACCGATTCTATGAGGCGATCCATAAGTACGCATCTGGCCTTGATGACAAACTTGACAGGGGAATGGATTCCAATGATCTTGGGAAAATCTGCAACTGGGTGAGTTTCGATTGACACACATATATCCTCTTATCTTTTATTGATGTCATTAGATCAAAACAGGAATGAGCAAGCAACAGTCAACTGACCTTGGATCCCTGAAACACATCAGGCTGACATATTTTTCCCCCACCTTTGAGCCGCTCAAACCACCGATTACCAAAACTCAAGACAAATCAGCATGCGGGTTTAACCATATTTAGATAGCACGGCTTTTATGCCCATGCAAAAAGCTTCAAACATTTGACAAAGATCCGGAATTGTATGTATTTTTTTATACTTTATGTTTTGCATTCTCAATTCACTTTTGAAGCATGATGGTGGCATTTCAAGACAGTTCTATCAAGGTGACGGCTGGATCCTGGCCTACTTGTTTCTATGAAGATGGGGTATATGATCCGCTACAATGACAAAAAGGCCTTTTCCGCAGTCATGTGGCATTCAGGGTATGTACATTGTTTAAATCATCGTGCACTAATCATATTATTATACAGTTTTATACATATCTTTTCATTAGCCCATCTGCTGCTGCTATGGATATGGTCAACAGCAACTTGTCAAAGCCATCGAAGAACCGGGCATGGGGCCTGACTGAAGTCACACCTCAGATTATTGCATATGTGCATATCATGGTAAGTTCCTATTTACATCTCTGGTTCATTTTAAACAATTTTTAGGTCTATTTTACATTGAGCAGCGCAAGCCATTGGTGCAATATTATCGAACAAGGACCCAACGGTATGAGTATGGACCTCGAAGAACTTGCATGGAAGATCATCGAGTTGTTTGATAACAAGGATGACTGGACACGCGAGATGCTCGCTTGGTGGAATTTGTGCGTTTATCTTTCTTTTTTTCATGATTAAAATTCACTATTATCAGCTGAGCATTCCCTAGCTCTCACGCTATTGCCAATGTCTTAGACTCTGAGGATGATATGGCTGATTTCCAAGCTCAGCGCAAGATTCAGGCAACTCGGAAGAATCGCCTCACAGAAGACCCCGGATCCCAAACTCAATGGCCACCCAACTTCGAGTCCAAGCCGGATTCTGGACAAGCACAAACCACCAGGACACCCATGGTGGCCATCCCCCATTCGGCTCAACATGCATCCAATAGAGAAGGCCATGGACCTGGGACCCAGAATTGCGAGGCTGAGCATGAGCATGGATGGTCGCTCACTTCTGGATCAACTACGAGCGCCTCAACAACGGCTTCAAGTATTTTCAGTAACAAGTCAGCTGACAGTGGCCTCAACAATGTATCCGACCTCTCTGATTGCCCGCCAGAGGTTAACGATGATATTGGCAAATCTGTACGACAGGAAAAGGAAACAGTATCAAACATGAAGATCAAATGCAAGGGCCGTGGTGGGGCAACTTCAACAACCATCAGGAAAACTCACCGCATGAAGGGTTCTAAGGCTGGCAACGGATTCTGATGTACTCATTTTCTTGACCAAGTGCAAGGGCTATCATGTATGTATTGCTGTATACTGGTAGCTAAGTAGAGTGAATACAGCGAAATGTTTCGAGCGTATACTGGCATGACCTAGTGAGGAAATGACAGCCTAGCAGGGCCTAGCAAGAAAAGGAGAACCTTGCAAGGCCTTGTTAGTCCTAGGAACGGTTAGGGAACCTAGCAAGGCCTTGCTAGGTCTAGAAAGACGTGCTAGTCCTAGCAAGGCCGTGCAAGATATTCACAGTTCTAGCAAGGAGTGCATGTTTATTGCAGTATATTGCAGGCACTAGCAAGGAAGGCTAGTCCCTAGCATGGAAAAACATAACTAATTGAGCTAGCTAGGTCTAGTAAGGCCTTGCAAGGCCTTGCTAGAACTGGAACAATTGGCTGATGTGAGAGTGTGCATTCACCAACGATGATGAGGACAGGAATGTATGCCAAATGGGCAAATTGCCGTGGCAGAAAGGACTGTTGGATAGAACGGTAATAGACGCCCTCAAACATAACGCGTGGTCCAAGGTAGGATACCAACAAGATAAAGTCCATACCACAGGCATGTCGTATTCCTTTGCACACAATTACATCTTCAAATGGTAGACTCATCTTCGACCATCACAAAGCAATGGGGCCAGCATTTAGACTGGTGATCAGCCAGCATGATCAAGGAATTATTGTGGCAGAAGAGGATGACTAGAACCCCAGTCCGAGTCATTGATCGTCATTGGTCAAGGCTGGGCAAGCAAATCGAAGCGGTGCATGGGCAACAGCAAAAATAATCTCGCATCATGCATCAACGACCATCAACAGGACAACCCACCATGTATGTCTGACAGAGTACCTCATCCATTGGAAGGGCTTCCTCAGGAACAAGAACTTTGGAAATGTGCATCTCAAATTTTGAACTCACTCACATGCCATCACCAATTTTCAACCTTGTGTACTTTTCGGGGCTCGCCTTTGCTAACTGGCGGTGTAACCCCCGCCACACCCCACGCTGACCCCCATCAGCCAATTGTTCCAGTTCTAGCAAGGCCTTGCTAGACCTAGCTAGCTCAATTAGTTATGTTTTTCCATGCTAGGGACTAGCCTTCCTTGCTAGTGCCTGCAATATACTGCAATAAACACGCGCTCCTTGCTAGAACTGTGTGACACCAAATATCTTGCACAGCCTTGCTAGGACTAGCACGTCTTTCTAGATCTAGCAAGGCCTTGCTAGGTTCTCCAACCCTTTCAAAATTAACAAGGCCTTGCAAGGTTCTCTCTTTCTCACTAGGCCCCTTCTAGTCTATCATTTCCTCACTCAGTGAATGCACTCAAAGACCTGAATACTTTTTCAAAGTAAGCAAGCAGCTAAATGTATTATTGTAGGTACAACGTCACAAATGAGTCAAGTACATTCAAATAGGCATAAGCATAAGTGAATAAGTAAGTTTAAACATCGGGGAATCAAACTCACGACCACTTGCTGACTTCAAAGATAGCAACAAGACGCATTATCTGTTACGTCACGGGACCATGTGTGGTCGTGGTATCAGTAGATATTATATCACGTATTTCGATTTTATGCTAGAAATTTTTTTGAAGTCCTTAACCGCTCTATCTCGTCACTTGCCGAAACCACCACTACTCCTACAACCAAGACCCACCAACCCCACCATCTCGTCAAATTCCATCAGTGTCCGATTTCGG
>JBBPMJ010000713.1:0-16174 GCA_038090255.1 Austroboletus niveus | reverse complement strand
GCAAGCACTTATGCGGGGTGAAGGGATTGGGATTGGAGCAGAATATGCGTGGGGGTATCGGGCGTAAACGTTGAGTCTGGTAAGACGGGTAATGAGCTCGATGTCTTCCCAAGGATTGCACCACAGTGATTCAGTAGTTGGAATCGGAGGAGGTTTGTGAAAAAGTACTTCTAGTCGAATGCGTTCAATTACGCCAAGTCGATGTGACTGGATAACTGGATCCGATATGCCTGGGGGCGGGTGTGAGAGCAATAGGAGAGAGGGCAGCGAGGATGTATTGATTGGGTAGTGAGGGGTCGTTGATGACTGTCCCTTTGTCAGAGTGTAACGATGGTTCGTAGACAGTTTGCTCATCGTCTGAGAGATCCTCTACGTCTGTCGTGGAGCATAGGGGTTGGAGAGGAAGGGGTGGCTGCGGCTCTGGCACTAGGGTGACAGGCTCGACAGCGATAACATGGTAGGCAAGTTGGAGGTAGGTGAGGAGAAAGACTAGTACAAGTCCTTCTAGAAGTGTGCAGGTGTGGCGGACCAGGTCCAAGGTGGATGTAAAATAATCCAGCGTATGATCTTCCTGATCAAGCTAAGCTGGAGGAAGAACAAGGCAAGGACTCTCTCGATGGCACGGTAGATACGCCTGGCATAAACCATTAAGGCCAGTGATGGGAGTACGAGGACTTGCTGCTGTCGATTTGTATGGCGAGGACACTCTGCTGCCAGTGCGATAACTCAGCAACTCAGACAGCTGGAGGGCGTGACGTGAAAGCAGGGAGGATAGGTGAGTCAGCGAAGCGTTGGCTTGGCGCAGTACAGCTGCTAGCACGAGCGACGACGAGTATTGGGTGAAGAGGTCGGTGTTAGGAGGGGATAGGTGATCGACGAGGTGTTGGACGACGCAAGTGGCGAGGTTTGAACGACAGCGATGTCGGTTGGGCAAGGTAGGAGAGAACTTTTGGTTTTATATCAGGACTCGATGAAAGGTCCTAGGTTGCCCTAAGGTTACTCGCAAAGACAATGAATAAACCAAAAGTAAGGAGCTCCTACAATGAGCATGCCCTTTATATACATGAGCACGATGGTCCGTGCATAAGGTATAGGGCCGGTCAGATGCCTTACTATGGTAATAGTCCATGGAACGGCATAGAACGTCGTGGAACAATACCTACATGTGATATGGATGAGTAAGAAGTCACGTGAGGGTGTAGGTATGAGTAATCGAAAAAGATTCATGACAGGGTCAGTACTCTCTGTCAATGACTGTGAGATTAAAATGATAGGTCGATTGCATGGTAGTAACTTAGATACGCCGTGAGTTCCGGCTTACAAGTCATTTTTCGTATATACCTTTGCTACATGACATCGTACATTGCTCCATGTAAGTAACAAAGGTGGGAAGCAAGCGGCATTAGCTGTCATATCGTCTCACGTTAATCCGTTGTAACGCCTTACATCCCTTACACAGTTCCTTGATACAATGCTACCTCCTCGTTCGCAGCAAATCAAGTTCCCACTCAACACCACCTATCTCCGGTTTTTGCACGCGTTCGATCGGGTCTATCAAGCGCTCCCTTTCCTTTTCGTGCATCCTGACTGCCCAAGAGTCTGCCGGTTGCTGTTCCTCTTCGCCAACTCCCGGTTTCTTCCATGTCTCCTCGACTGCCTCGCGTAGCTCCGTCTCAAAGGCACGCAATTCTTGCTGCAACGCCTCACCCTCCGTCCTATGTGCCACTGAGAACTGCAGCAGATGAGGTAGCAACTTCTTGGTTTCACCTTGCACGGGCTCGTCAGCGTCATACGGGCATGCCCACGAAGAAACCTACCTTGCGTCACCTTACATCTCGAGACCAGTTTCGAGAGGGACCTGAGTAGGTATTCTTCCTCGTCGACTGTGCCTTTCCGCCCGGACCCGACCTTACGCTCCATCTTGCGCTTCGTTTTGGAACTACGCCTAACGATGAATTGTTCAGAAGATGCCCACTTCACCAAGTCGCCAAAATAAAATGATCGCCTACTTGGACACCTTGGATATGACGGACGGCGCAGCCGTGTATCTCGTGAACGTGGTCGGTGCCATCGACACATCCGTCATCACATCCACGTTGTGGAGATTCGTGTCCTCGGTACCGTAAAAGGCATCTTGGCAGTTCATGTCAGCCATGTCATCAACATGCAGATCGAGGTGGTTAGACTGGGCGGACCTGGTTGCTCTGCTTTCTTGACACGAAGCTCCTTCAGTCGGGAAATCTGTTTGCGGAGCTGGTCACGCATCTCTGTTATATCATCTGAGAGCTGAGATCGGGTCTCGAGTGCCCCTGGCAATATGACGTCCTCAAAGAGCTCAGTTGTTGAATGTAAAGACACCTGCCATAAATAAGTGAACTAGGCATTCACTAGATGATTTTGTTTTGCTACTCACGATTCTTCGCGCCTCTGAGAATTCATTTCCCTGAACGAGAGCAATGACGGCATGCCGGATATCTCTGGCGTAATCAACAAATACTCGCGCCGCTTCGAGATGACGTTTCTTCGACAACAGCTCTTCTGTAAAAAAAAAATAAGGTTACATTCAAATAGCCCCAGAAAAAAAAAGGGAACCTGAGATACGATAAGCAATCTCTTTGACTTCTTCTGTGGGCAGTCTTTCCTTTGTGGAGATATCAAAAAGCTCTTGCCACTCCAACGCCCTTTCATGCGCTACCATCGCTTTTCGCAGGTCGCTTGCTTCGGTAAAAGCTAATATATCCAGGTCTGGTTAGCGTCAGCCTTACTCGGAGAAACTTTAACCACACCAAGAGCCGCCTGTACGTAGTCCCTCCGTTCAAACAGCCAACTGCCATACGCAGTCAAGACAGCCTTGAAAATGTCACAAATCAATGCTCTACCCAAAACATAAGGAACAGACGGACCCGGTGTTGGTCTGTACCCTGCCAAATTGAAAGACCTTCCTCGTAGAGTTGATGGTGCTCAAGATATGCAAGAGCTTCCTGAAAGTATTCAGTACCTACGTCGAAGCGGAAGTCGTTAGAACCCAATCTTGTTTCCACCCGGATAATCTCGACAGACCTGCGAGAAAGAGATTTGATAACGCTTTTCCATATCTTCGAAGATGGTCATCGATTTTGAAGTGTTGATAATGCTGAGGGAGCGCTCTCAGCTCACGCAGAAACGGGAGGTATTCTCTCGGGTCCTGAAAAAAACAAAGAGAGGTCAGTTAGGCAGGTGTCGGCCATTTTGAGCATGGACGGAAAATGACCTTTTGTGCGTGTTGGGCTACGAGCAATACCAGCGAGAAATCATACATTCCAAGAGCGGTGTCGAAGAGTCTGTCTGCGTCCACGAGGAAGATGACATATTTCACAGCATCTTCGACCAGTTCTGGCTGCGATTCTAAAGATAAAATGTGTTAGCACCACCGCAAGCTGGGTACCCAAAAAGTCGACCTCTTAGATGGAGCAGCATTGCAAGCGCTGCTTCGTGGTCCGGTGGTGATTTGACTACGTGTGCAGTCAAAATAGAGTTGACATACTTGCTGATGTCTTTAGATTCGAGTTCGCGACGGACTGCATCGCACACGTCCGTAATCACGTTTTGCGCGAGTTGGCTTTGCCTGCGTGGATCATAACTCGGATTTTTGTGAAGATGGTAAAACAAGACTGACCCCACGTTAGTTAGGAATAAATTAATGTAGTCGGCGTCATGGACTTGATCAACGAATTTGCAGACCCCTTCCATGAATGTGTCTTGGTTGTGTTGTACGATAAGACTGAGATCGATTCGGTGCTTTCGGCACGACATGAACGCTTTTTGCCATTGCCCTCTACAAACATGATTGTAAGAAATGTCTCACGCGAAGAAGGAAAAGGGTCTACCTACCCGTCGAGATCAGACTTTACGACTTCCATTACCAGTGGACGAGGATTGATCGTCTCCAGGTTCCCTCTCGGCATTTGCAACACCAGACTCATCGTGCTAGGCACGACGGTAACGATTCTAGAACCTCGTTCTACGCGACGCTTCTCCCATGTATCGCTCAACAGCTGCGTAGACGCAGTTGAGTCTCTGCTGACCATGGACAGCTCTTCTTTGACCTTTTGTATCAATGTTGCGGCAGGAACAAATTGAGCCTCGTGGGCTGTGGTGATAAATATCACGAATCCCGATCCAATGGCGAACGAGTTGGCATCGTTTGCAAGCAATATCGACCGCGAACCAGGAACAACACAGTATAGTTTTCCTGAATATGCTTGGCCGACGAACAACCTCGTTTCATCCACGACTGTGCATGTTACCCAAAAGCAATACTCGGGGAACACACAAAGTGGCGAAACGATATCCTGGGTGTAATCCACTGGGCAGCAACGTTAGAAGATGAATACATGAACTAAAGAAGTGACTCGACCTTGGTGAATTTCTCCCCTCATGTCCTGCCAAATAGGAAACTGGCGAATATCACCACCAACGAGTCGACCATTTGCTCCTGGCATCTTGACAAAGAAACATTGTTCCCCTTCAGGTATTTTTTCGTCACTGGCATCAGCGATGGAAATTTCGTGAACCGTGATATAATCGGAGCTTCTTTCGGAATGGAGCAACGTCACCCTCACAGCGTATTTTCCATCCCCCTTCATGTCAGACACGGACACTTGTCTCCAGATTTTTTCTCCATCATCTGGACCTTCCATTGTCCAAATAAGCGTGGGATCCATAACTTTCCCTATTCCTGGTCCTATCCTAGTATTTAACGACCAGACGCGAACGCGACCGCTCTGCCACACAGAAGCCAAAAGGTCGTTAGACGATGATAGTGAGATATGGACCGGTGTCTGCGCCAAGGGTGTACTAGTCGAAACACCTTTCGGTGATGTTTTCAGCTGATAAGATGACATTGGAGGAGGGACATTTTGGGTGCGGAAAGGCGTGAGGCAAGTTTCATCTGTTGGTTAGATGAATAAGATGGTGAGTGAAGTTTCAGGGATAGTAATGACCTCCATTAACCACCCCAACAGTACCGGTAGTATTTGCACCAGCGCAAGTCTCCCATGCGAATGTCCTGGAAACGAATTGTGCTAAGGAAAACCAGGTTAAATATGAGAGTGCATATGGTCACCGAATGTATGCTTACATGCAGTCGTCGTCATCAACTTCAACGAAATTTCAGGATGCCATGTCACATTCGTGAAATGGCTACCACTCGGAGCACATAATTCTTGCTTAAGATACCTGTATTATATGATGCAGAAAGAAATTAACATGGGAGGGTGAATGATGAACTGACAATGATACCAATGATAGTTGCTTGTCGTCCACAGTTGCACTGCGTCACCGCCTCGCGTCCCAATCCATATTGCCAGGACAGCGGAATCAGGAGACCACACAAGGTCTTTGACTTTATACCCTGATCCATCGTCCTCTGGTGGGCGCCGCAAGCTGAATTCGCCATGTCGAAGACCGTTTCTTTCGAAAAATACGACATCGTATTTTCCACTTTTTCGAGCATCCTGAGGTCCAGAACGGACCTCATTTTGCGTCGACGCGATCAAACTGCCATTGGGCCTCCACGCAAGACTTGATTCAAGACCTGGTACGGTTTCAGAAGTGGATTGAAGTCGACCTTCGCGGGAGTACACCCTGATTACGCGTCGCAAACGAGATGGTCGCGAAGAAACCGCAAAGTAGGCACCGTCTCCACGCCACGTAATGCGTGGCTGGTCATCGTCAACAACATTTATAGGTTCGACGTTGGCTTGATCTTTATCAGTTTTGAGATGAGCCCTGCCCATCGATCCATGGAATTGGGTTTCTTTAGAACCCCAGCCAACATTTATTGGAGCATCTGAGTTGGGAATGCATCATCATTAGATAATTATCACGGGGACTGACTAAGAATCTCGCCTTCCCCGAATTCATTAGACTCGATTGGGATCTCTGACAGAACATCAAAAGTCGATGTCATCAAAACTAAGTTGGTATCTATCCATGGATAAACAGACCAGCTGTGGGAGAGTCGAATACTAGCGAGACGTACCTGTCGCCAATGTCAATAGAGAATCATCAGGGCTCCAAGCCACAGCTGTGACTTTCGGCTCTACAGTGCCCAAAACATCAGCATCTCCCTGAAACAGTGTTAGGAAGACGGTAACTACACTTTGACAACTCACGGCGAAGCGTCCCCACTCATCAAGCTCCCATACCACGATATCTCCGGCCAGCGTCACTAGTACAAGTTGATTGGAATCGGAGAGCACCTTGAGGCTCGCTACACCAGCATTTGGCGTTGTATAGGAGCCACAGAAGACAAAACAGCCGTTTCCAGAAGTCGAAGATGTCCTCCAGATCAAAATGATGTCTTGCGATGACTCTATGCCAACGAAAGTCGCATTCCGATCGCAGTCGAACGTGATTGCACTGAGAACGGAGGAAGCATCGTCGGATGTTGGGTTTGAAAACTGTAATATATCTTCCGCCAGGGCGAATGTCTGAACGGTCGACAGCGTTAGATTGCGCATCAGGACGAAAGTCACAAGTGAAATCGACACGGACAAGACGATGAATATAAGGAACCCTAACCCTAGATTAAGTGTTGCTTTTTCCCTGCTGCTTGCTTGATGATCATGGCGCCTACTAGAGCGAGACAAGAGTCTGAGGCCATAGCAAGTTCTTCTAAAGAACGACAGCGCAAAAAGAACAAAAATCCCCCCTACACCAATAACCTACGCCGATCAGCTCACGAGGATGCTCTTCCTGGCGTTCAAAAGCTCAAATCATCGCTCCGTCAAGCAAAACGCCTTCTCGCCAAAGACAAAGTAGCTGCGGACGTGCGTGTAGAGACGGAACGTCGCATAAAAGCACTCGAGGCTGACCTTACTCGCGCCGAGCAATTTCGAAAAGAACGCCAATATGCGACGAGATATCACAAAGTCAAGTTCTTTGGTGAGTTTGTTGCAACCGAGCCATCGAGTCGATGAGGGAGACCGCCATCCTCCTTATCTAGAGCGCCAAAAGGTGGTACGAAAAATAAACCAGACCAAGCGGAAGTTGGCAACCACAGATGGGAAGGAGAAAGAGAAGCTCCAATCAACGTTAGCTGATTTGAGGGTGGACCTGAATTATGTTCTGGTAACATATCACTAGTTGGCCGTCTCCTGCGCTGATAAACGTTACAGCATTTCCCTAAAACTAAGAAATATGTCTCATTGTTCCCTCCCGAAGTCCGTGGGTCTGCTTTTGCCATCGAACCAGTTGCTGTGTCGTCGGACGAGAACGAAGACCGAACAAAAGTCCGCGAAATGATATGCCAACAAATGAGTCTAGGAGAACTCAGTGCTGAGCCCGAAAACGAGTTTGGGAATTCAGGGCAGGAGACTAAGCCGTCGCCATCGGTGCCTGGCCGAAGAGGAACTGCTCCCACAACCAAGGCCCATACACACACCGATGACGTTACAAGTGACGATTTTTTCGGAGAAGATGACGAAGAGGATGGAGGCTCGCAGCAGAGCGAATCGCCTCGTTCCTAATAACCATAGATGGCTTTATGTATTGGGAGATCAATCCACCATATTGGCGTTTGTTTGATCGCCGTTGATTTCGCGGCCATCTCCGTAGCGTTCACTGAGCTTGCTGTATCATCACCCAGTTCAAATGTCCTGGGTGCCGAATGCAAATAACGTCACGGACATAGGACTATCTGCGCCGCGCACATGAAGAAAATCGCGTCACGAACAATCAAATAAAATTATTCCTCACTTCCTGAGCCCATGTTTCAGGTTCTAAAATTTGAGATAAGCCATTGAGAACAGAAACACGACAGGTTCGTTGAACCCTGATTGCGTACTTCCGTCCAAGGATTGTTCGATAAAGTGACGAATGACAGTTATCACTGATACATACATAGCATCAACTACACAAGCATATCAACACCTAAAACGTATAACTGATAGAGCCATGAAGAAATGAAATGTCCAGCGCTAAAGTAAATGACGATAACGGAGAAACACACCGTGACGCCTACAAAGCAACCGTAATCGTAACACTAACTTTAACTTGAATTCGTATCCTACAACAACTAAGATGTCGTTACCGTGTCGACTGCAGACCACACCAACTTGAATAGGGTTATGACTAGTCTTGCATTCCCAGCTTGTCGAGAATAATTTCCAGCTTCGGGTTCCCACCGAGTCTTACTGCCTCTGCACGAGTTTGCGCTTCCAGAGAGGTCAATACGCTGAGAGTGTATTCGAACGAATGTGTCACTTCGTGGAGGAAAGTAATCGTATGATGTTTGAGCGTTGCGTCCTTGGACCGCTGATGAAGAACACCTGCAAAAAAAATTAGGTGAGATCAGGCAAAAGCGTTGCGTTGTTCTCACTTAGTATCATTTTGCTTTCAGGCTTTTCCCTAATGCCATGGATGAGTGGGAAAGAAAATTTTCCCTCTGTCAAGTCTTCAGCAAACCCCTTGTTTTCCGAGTACTGGATGACACAGATTAGATAACCAGACGGCTGGGTATGAATATACCTACCGTGTTGCTCTGCAGATTCATGTAGTCGTCACGAATCTGGAACCAGATACCCAACAAGTCCACGAACGGCACATAATTTCTAATGGAGATGAGTTTATATTTGGATATGTCAGACCGTCCTTCGTGACATCCGACTTACATATTAGTATTGATAGTGGCGCATTCCGTCATTAATCTTACTGTGAGTCGTAGTAATCCCCCTGTCTCTGAGCATCGGGTAGGTGAGTAACTCCATATATTTTATCAACACCGACGACTTACTGTCTTTCACCATATCTATGTATTCCTCTTCGGTGGGGCAGCGGAGATGGTCACGCCAAAGCATCTCCCTGCCCTGGCCGCGGTGCAGTGCCAACATCTCATCTGAACAATTTCATCTTAGAAACAAGTGTTTAATGAGGCAGAGCAACTTGCTCACCATTGAGTATTTGAATGAATCGAAGATCAGGATTCAAGGGGCTTCGGGCATAGCGTTGGACGATAAACGGGTATTTCGCTTGATCCAAATAGGGAATCTTTAGGACCTCTTGGTACGCGAGGAAATAGACATAATTCGCGGCATTCATAGTTTGCGGCACGCCGAATATCTTATGCGCAACTACGATCGATATATCAGTTACACGCGTCGATGTTTCTGAGAAAACGTACCTGGCTTGCCTCTCCTCAACTCTGAGTCGTCCTCGATATCGTCCACTCTGTAACAAAGTAAGCGATTGCCGTATAAGAAAGATGATCGAAGCTACAAGAGACTGGCGTTGTGCAATAGTTCTATTACACGAATTATTGCATTCAGCTGAGCTGGAGGTACCCGAAGCCAGTGGTTCAGAGCCTGTACGAGTTGACCGCGGAATCCTTTTCCAGGGGAAGACGCTACGTATGTGTAAGGTTCCAACAGCTCCTAGTGAACCGACGTTAAGTAACCGAGTAATCAAGGAGGGGGGGGGATGATCCTGGCACACCTCTTCTTGTTCCACAGTCAACTGAGGAGACGGTGCCGATAGAGATGAGAGGATGTTGTCGATGAAAGGGTGATGCATTGTGATGTGCCGCTGCACGTCAGCTTGTCTCTGTGCGGTATAAAAGCGATGGGGGAACGCCCAGACAAATCTGATATTATGTGCAATGACAAGATCCCGTGGCATAACTATTTCGGACTTGACAGATTCGTTTCTAAGATGCAAGAGAATTGCTCTCTCGGGGGAGATGTTCTCACTGTGGGTCAAAAGTGAGACTCATGAATTCAAGCGCCACAACTACTTTCCTGCCACCTTCGTTAATAGTGAGTTTTTTTTTGCCATTCGCAGTGCAGCATGCAGATCAGTTGCACGGAGATATTCAATGTAAGCTTTGATCACAGTGCTCCCAGGGTTTCAGCGGACGTTATTCCCCCCGACGGCTGGCCGCGCGGAATCTTTTACTTATGGCAGGAATGTGGGATCGAGGAGAAGAGGCCATGACACACGTACGTAATGGCAGGTCTCACTTGCCCTCACGCGGAACCAAATGAGGCGGCGTAGAACCATATGTTGCCGACGCGGCCAATAGTAGTGGGGGAAAGCGAGAAAGTGAAACACATTTTCCAGAATCTAGAACTTGCGTAAGTTACTTGAACCGTTATCTCCATGTAGTTAGACGATACGCATAAAACCCAGTTTTAGTACCTTGATCCCGAAACATTGTGCGGCCAACGTTGAGTATTCAATCCGCGGCAGGAACATGCGGTCACTAGTTACGGTTACGAGCTGTATCAGGTAGGGGGAATGTAAGCGTCAGCTCTCATTCAAGACCGACTAATTCATACTCGGGTGAATTTTACGATGTTCAGGAGCCCGTCATTGCAATTTGAATAAACAACTTATTTTGTATTTCCGGACTTTGCTCTGGTAGGCTTGTGTAAATTTCAACGTTAACTTTGAACAGTGGTTGTTATTTTTATCGTACTGACTTTACACGGAAGTTAAAGAAAATGCGTGCCGAGAGTGAAGATGATGCAGTGCATAGATCCGATGAGAGTCCATAAACGATGAAAACACATCGCTCGAACGAAGGTAGTGAGCGATAGGACACATTCCAGCTACGCGAGAGAACAGGTCATGAGAATCTTGTCAATAAGCCAACTCAGATTAATCTCACCTTGACATTCATAAAACTCTTCAAAGGTCATCAAATCCCATCGGGACATCAGGTAACGGTCTGTCAAACTGTGCGATCCGAGATTTGTCACAGACGGCTGACTCCCAGCACAAGTCTGCATACGTCTCCAAAGGTGCCAGCACAAGATCCACATCCACGTCTCTCAACCACTCAGGGTCATACTCTGCGTCGCCACGGGGCACGACTCTCTGTAGCTCCTCGTAAAATACCGCGAGGAGTACCTTTTGTTGGGCGATGGCCTGGCGAACATCATTGGAACAAGAACTTGTATATGGCGCCGTGGTGAACTCATAGGCTGTGACTGGTCCAGGACTTGGCGATGGGTGACGATACCATGGACTACCATAAGGAATAGTGACGTATTGCGCATCGTCTGAGAAAGACAATGCTGAGTGACTTTCGTCGCTGTCTTCGTGGTAGGAAGATGCGAATACATCTGGAGCCCATGCCGAGGAATCAAATCGCAGTGTGCCCGATTCGATTTTTTCGGAGAACGAAGAACGCGAATGATAGGCTTTGAAAGGATGCGTGGCAAATTCGAAAGCATCCAAATCAGATTCGTCCAGCTTGAGGACGGAAGAGTTGTGCTGAAAGACTCCAGTCAGCTATATGCTTCACGAGTGATGTGGTGGCGATAAGACTTACGTGGCTGATTGTATCAATCCACGATTTGATGGATTCATCGTCTCCATACATACGCTTGTCCGACAGAGGGGAATATCCAACATCTAAGTGACGTCTGGATATTTCAGAAGAGAAACGAATGTCCGTAGGGTCTGAGTCTTGACCAGCAATACGTGGGCCAGGAATTCGGAATGACATGATGGTAAACTTCGAGATCGTACAATAGGTACAGGTGCGAAGCACAGCTACGCGAGAGGGGAACACTCGTTTTCATCCATCGCGACGGTTTTTATGCGACAGAACACATGCACGCGATAAGAGCGAGGCGAGGAAACTCGTCGGCAAACAATAGTTATTGTTATGGCTCCAACGTGGCCACGTGACCAGGGTGTTCTGGAAACAATAACTCATCTGCGGATGAGTAAGACGACCAGACAGCAAATACGACGTGGCTGCGACAAAGTTTATCATGTGCCGGACCTCGCAGACTAACTGAGGCTGACACTGGCCGACTACTGTTATTGTTTGACTTGGACTACAAGTCGATTCCGTCTCCACTAAAATTGAGATCAAAGTTGCTGCCATGAGAACAATAATCATGCAGGGAATCGTCATGGCATCCACTTACGATTGGCCAGAAACAACGTTTCTCTACATGTGATGCAGAAAAACGGAGATCATCATTCCTTTTCCAATGTCCAAGGTTTCAGGCGTAATCTGCCAAAGGATAGTTTATGTCTGCCTTCGGCCATCCTCACCACCTCTTCCAAACCGTCCCAGCAATGTTCATGCATTCGGTTCCATTCCATTCGTTCAATCTCGCGGCGGCGCTGAGACATACGAACCTTCGACTTGTCCACGACTGGCGCTTTTGGATTCCATACATTTTTTGAGTTGGAATAGTACTTCTTCTGAACCCAGGAAGAATGTGAGTTTCCAAGACGATTTATGTTGCAAATGATTCGATGAGGAACTCCCCGATACTGGGCAGAGTTCAGGAGGAGGCTCAGAGTGCCATCCACTACGACAAATGAGACGGAACAAACAAAGAAAAATGAACCGACGTACTTTGCTGCTGAAAGACATCGAGAAACTGTTGACGTTTCATCCTTTCCTGGTGCGAAAGTTGAGCGCTTTGAAGTTCACCAACGACGCGCACTGCAACATCGAACACGGGCCGGAAGAGCTTGCGGGTCTCTTTTCGAGTCGACCTTCCATGTAAACCTGATGCAGAGCTTGCACGCAGGAAAAGACGGTACAGGGAAGTGAAGGAGGAGGGGAGTTTCAAGTTGCTCATTGACCTTCAATTTACAGGTCGCGTTGAGTTATGAAGATCACGTGAGGTCGACGCTGCCGGCGCCGGGTTCGGATCCGAGTAACTTCACTCGTGCCAGACTGCAAAGATCGGTAAATCATTTGGTTATGAGTCGATCAGGCAAACTGCGCCTCTACAGATACATTTCTAAAATACAAAGCAGGTACTTCTTCTCGACTTGCCGCATGTTGCTGTGTTCACTTCAGAAGCCGATAAAAAGCCCCAAAATGGAACCCACGCCGTAGGTAATTGTTTTAGGCGCCACCATGCTTTATCAGGACCCTGTCCTTTGCCTCGTGTACTGCTGGAACGTGATCTCCGAGGTTCTTGGAGGTACCTAGGGTAATGATGGGTAATGTGAATCGAACGTGATTTCGTTGGGCCTACTGATATCAGGGTGCCTCTCTGTGGTAGCACGAGAACTTTGTGCGCTGTTTCGATGACGAAGCCATAGTCTCCACTGTCCGGTTCTATGCTGCGGCCCGGTTTGAGACCCTGTTGAACACCATCCCTATAGCGTGCTTGTGGATTCTGGGCTCAATCAGCACGTGCTTCCCTACAGGAAGGGTCGCGCTCACAGGTCTCTGCATCGTATGAAATGAAAAAGGAGTGTATGATGAACGGCAGTGCTATCAGTGAGTGGATGGCAATCTCCCCTGCAGGGAGACCCGGCTATATATATTCTGCAAGTCCCCCTAACCTATTGAATTTGTGGTCTTAGGAAAGACAATGGGCCGTTCAAGCGGGGTGGCTGCCACATCGTGGACAAAACATCGATTGTGGTGCTATGGTGGCGTACACTGTCACAGCGCTTTAGACCATCAATGGCTGGCCTCAAAGCGCTTGGCTGACCACACCCTCCTCCACAGCGCGAATTGTGGCCATGGATACGCTCTCCCCTTATAAACACATGGCTTTTCACTTCCGTCCTTCTCGTCCTTCATCTTACACATCTCGTCCGCCCTATCTTCCCTTATCTTTGATCACATGGGTCTGGCACGTTATGAAGCCATGGATGCTCAGCGGTTCGATCCCATGCGTCGCATGGTCAGTTTTTACCACCACCCCCACCTCTAACCTCGCGACTCATCCCATCTCCTTCTTTTCAGAAGACTCTTCCCGACCTCACTATTCCTTCATCCGAAAAGGACATGGGCCAGACTCTGCGACGGTTGTCTCAACAAGACTTGTCCCAAACAAACGTCGTTGGTGGCATATGGAGCGACCACGAACTGGTCCTCGTGCCGTTAGAAGTCTCTGAATCTCCCAGAGACTCGCTCGGCTCCGGCCTCGCAGAGTCGGTTTCCTCCACGTCCTCTTCTGAATCGACCCCGTCTGTGCTGTCATCCGCCACTTCGTCATCCTACTTTACGACGTCATCGCCAAGTGGTGAGATCAGCACTCCGGGCACATCGTCACCTTCCCCCTCTTCGTCTGCGAGTGCACGTCAGGCGGATACGTCGGACCGCGAGGACCTCATTATCACCCGGACTATCATCCGTCCTGCGACTCAATCTTCGTCCTCGGTCCGGAGCATGTTCTCCAGACCGTCGAGTCCGGCCGTCTCTCGTCCGACAAGTCCACTATTCCGCCCTAGCTCCCCTGTGCTCCAGGCGCTCAATTGCTTTTGCCCCATGGCGTTCGACAGGGAGCCCACTGATGTGCCGCAGACGAGGCAGGTCCTCCAGGTGATCGTCACACAGACGCGCGAGCAATACGAGCAAGATCTCGCGTTCAAAGAAGTCGTTCAGGAGATCTATCCCGAAGCGTCTCGTCGGCAACGGACTATTTTGTAACGGATGTACGAAATTCAAGAAAAGGAACGGTTGTACATGTACTAATATTCCAAACCTACTTACCATCGTTGGTTGTAATAATTTATTTATTATTCTGTAACGTAGGGTTACGGGAAGTTGGCCTTCTCTGTATATCGTTATTATATTCTCGATCTTAAACCTACTTACTTATGGTTTGTGGTTTCACACCCTCGTTGTAGGTCCATGTTTACCGCGGTATGTATACGCCCACACTGGAGATCTCCATTGCAAGTGGCGCACTTATATCATGTACCCTTTGGATGTGAACCGATGCGGCGTTCCCTAACTCTAATCGCAACTATGGAACACAGTTTGACTCAAGCGTTCGCGGGTCGTTCCCAGGGGGTACATTTCATTTCGGTTACACGGACAGGACAACGTCTTTAATTCACCGCAGGTTCTTCAATGCAGCCCTTTTCCCCCTGCATTCGCTCAAACCAGACAAATCATATCTTCGCACACACGTCAAGCGCAGTACCCACAGCAGTTACACATGGCCGCGACGGCGTCCGAGTGACAAGCAGTTCCCTGGGTAAGAGTGAAACGCGGAAAGCAACAGGAATCGTGGGATGTGCGCCGCGATGGACCCAGCCACATGGTCGAATGAATGAACGTTTAGAACCTGTACGCCGCCCTTCAAGATCCGGACCGAGACCAGTTCGCAGCACAGAATTAAATGGTGGGGTTGGCAGTCGTGTTCCTCTTGGTCAACCGTTTCATCCGCGTTGACATTCTTGGCACTGGGCAAAGTCGCGGTTCAGATACACTGTTGCCTGAGACACAGTTATAACATCCGACAGCCTCGAGGTCCCACTGCGACACTTATGGTGCCCAACAGTGTTGTTTCTTAGAGTTTAAGGCTTGATCGGCGACTAACCGTATCGACGGCATCACATCCCGGCGATGTTCATGATGCCCGGTAACGTTCTGTCTCGTATCGTGCGTATCATTGACTGCGGCATTCATGGTACCCGACACGCTTTGTCTCGCCCTCCAGACGCATCATGTGTATCGCCTGCAGTTAGCACATACATTTTGACGTGTGCCTCAACAACTGCTTCTGCCACCTGTACGCTTATATGCCCTGTTTTCAGCTGCGAACGCTACAGATCATTTGAATGTGTCACATTACGAGCCTTGAATGACAAGAAAAGCTTACAAGTGCAAACCCTGCGCCACGGTAAACGAAACCGAATATGTCCTTAAATTCATGATGGGAACGGGGCACGCCCGCGTCCGCGAGTCGGTGGGCAGCCAACTTTTTCAGCATCTAGAACAGCATACCGAGACACGTTGGACATGTTAAACGTGCCAAATGACAAGCACGCACGAGTTTGTTGGCACTCTCGATCACATCTCTAGCCTCGCCGTTCTCGCCATTGACCCTCCCCTTGCCCTTTACATTAGCCAACAAAGGCTGAGGAGGACCAACAGTACCGAACACGTGCATCCCTCCATCCCCTTGCCCTTGCTTTCGACAAGCCTTGATAGGGAGTTCTGGCACCTTGAAAACGGTGTCTGGCTGACCTTGTCCGTGCACATTCTTGTCCTTATCCTTTGCCTTGGACCGGGGAAGATGCAGCATCACTTCCCGTGCACGGCGCAGAACCTGGTCCTCCTCCTTCTCTTTCCCCTTTCCCTTTCCCTTGCCCGCGGCCGGCCGTGGCACGATGCGTTTGTTGGCGCCGAGATCGCTGATAGTCGTGTTGCCAAATAAATGTGCAGGCGGCTTTCGAGGCGTCGGATCAT
>JBBPMJ010000712.1:0-16194 GCA_038090255.1 Austroboletus niveus | reverse complement strand
AATGTTTCTTTTCACCTCACTATCCGCTATCAATGGCTTGGAACATTGCTAGATTTGGAAGAGGCGATTGCCCTCAGGCGCATCGCACAGAAGCTTCCTCTATACTATCAAGATGGTCTACTGAGCAACCTTTCTGTGAACTTCAGGGACCGTTACAAGCTGCTTGGAAATCTGGCTGACCTGGAAGAGGCGCTTACCCTTCAGCGTGCTGCATTGAAACTTCGCCCGGAGGGTCATTCTAGCCGGACAATTTCTTTGGGTTACAATGCAGAATTCCTCCATCTTCGCTTCAAACGACTAGGCGAATCGGCCGACCTGGAGGAATCCCTTGTTCTTCAACGTGCTGCATTGGAGCTTCGCCCCGGAAATCATCCTCGTCGAGCAGCTGCACTCAGCAACATTGCAGATTGCCTCCATACTCGTTTCAAAACTGATGGAGCGCTATTGGATTTGGATGAAGCACTTGGCTTTGAACAAAATGCACTCGAACTCCGCCCAAAGGGGCATCCCGACCGTGCTGACTCTCTCGGAAGCCTTGCTTGTTACTTCCATGCTCGATTCACACACACGAGTAACATAGCAGACCTTGAAGAGGTATTCAATTTGTATTCGCAACTATCAGACACCCTCCATACATCATCCCTCAAGGACGTCCAGTGTGCCAATCAATGGATACAGGTTGCCGAAGAACACAAGCACAACAGCACGATTCTAGCCTATCAAACATTTATGCAGCTCTCGGATCGCTATCTTACCACCCTCCCATCTCTATTACAGCATCTTTCGCAACTCAAACAACTCACCCAATCTATGGCGGCAGACGCGTTTTCAGCTGGTATTCGCTATGCGAGCGCTTCCATGGCAGTCGAGCTTCTAGAGCAGGCTCGTGGGATATTCTGGAGACAGTTGGTTCGTCTCCGATCTCCTCTTGACGATGTGAGAGCGTACGGAGAGAAGGGGAAGGAGCTTGCAGACAAGTTCACGCGGGCGGCTGGGTTGCTGAGTCGTGGTGCGCTTGATGGAATATCTAATACCGGTTCTCGACACGATCGCGCGTTTCATCTGAACAAGCAGTTGCAAGATGTCATCGCTGACATTCGCAAATTACCTGGCCTCTCTCGTTTCCTCCAGCCACTATCATTCTCTGAACTCCGACTGGCTGCTGCTTGTGGTCCAGTGATCATCATCAATGCTAGCCAGTACGGCTGTGATGTCGTCATCCTTCTAATAGACAGACGCCCCATTCACATTCCTCTTCAAATCACCTCTGTCCGCGTCGCCCAACTATCGTCGACCATTCGTTCCCTCATACGGCTTTCCAAATTCCATGAAGTTCCTATGAGTCATTTTGTTCCTTACCTACGAGATCTTTGGGACTTCGTCGTTTCCCCGATTGTCAAAGCTCTCAGAAGGTCGCGATGTTTCCCTGGTTCGCGCATCTGGTGGTGTCCCACTGGTGAATTTTCCCTCATCCCTCTGCATGCGGCAGGGTCATACAGGAAGGGCGATTTCAACTTCTCAGACTATTACATCTCTTCCTACACGCCTACTCTTACCGCTCTCATCCGGGCTCGACAGAAGATGTGGATGTTTGAACTCGTCAAACAACATCGTTTTCTTATCGTCGGACAAGCGGAGTGTCCAGGAGAGAACAAATTGACCTCGGTGGAGACAGAAATGTCGAATGTAGAGAAGTGGGTTGGATGTAGCGCGACGGTGACGCGAGTTGAAGGGGAGGAGGCACGAATCGAAAAGGTCGGAGAAGAGCTTAACAGGACACACATGGCTCACTTTGCATGCCACGGAATTCCAAACGAAAAGCGTCCCTTCGAGTCGGGATTTGGTTTAGGCGACGGGCTGCTGAAGATCGAAAAGATCACGGAGTATGACTTGGAGAACGCGCAATTCGCTTACCTGTCCGCGTGTCATACGACGGTTGGAGACCAGGACAGTCCTGACGAGGCGATTCACCTTGCTGCTGCTATGCAGTTTGCCGGGTTCGCATCGGTGATCGGGACGATGTGGGCGGTGGATGATTCACTGACGGACGGAATTACGTCGACATTCTACGAGCATATGAAGGACGAGGATGGGCATTTAGATCCGAGTCGGGCAGCTGAGGCGTTACACTTGACGATGAGAAGTCTTTTTGTACGTGGGTGTAAGGTACCGTTTGATCAGCGGATCGTGTACGTTCATATCGGTCCCTAGAGGTTCCGTCTTTCAATTGGTATGTGATGTTTTTTTACGTTGATTGGTTACTGCAACTTAGCTGTATTATAATCACTGCAGTAGATGTCTTTGAGTGTATTTTTGCGAGGTTGGTGTGTATACTCATGATCAGATTCTGAAGTCGCCTGATTGTCTCCGAAGGGCTCGCCTTTATCATTTGTTTCACATGAAGCACGTAGAATCGCGTCGTACCTTGTGAGAGAAGGCTTCGACGTAGCCTTGCATGAATGGTCTCATTTAAAAGCGATCTGCTGTATATCAGGATATCCGGACATTCTTCCTTCACCTGTCGAGTCAGGAGCTGTGAACTGAGAATGCGAGGTGTTCGTAGCGTATAAGAGGTGTGGAAGCATGTTATTTCAAATGTAGTGATGTGCCGCTATGCTATGAGCAGAAGGTAGTACAAACGATGGTTGAATAGGATGTACCATCAGCACAACGTCCGTTGCGGGGAAATTGTATTTCCTTCATATTCTGCGAGAAAATGTGCGCGTGGTCACGTTCAGCGCGAAAGCGTGGGGGTTCGGTTTGATCAATGGCCAGCAACCTAGGTACATAACTTACTCGTCAAGTCTTCTGAGAGACGACAGCATATGGTTCCATTCGCATTGTGTGTCATTTCTCGCGTTCTATTTCTTGACAAACGACCTTGGTTTCTTTGGTAGTAGTTTGTTCTGAAGCGTTGTTTCAGTTGAAAATGACCCACCAAAAGTGTTACCGCCCGACATACCACAAGGATGACGCCCCTCTTGAAGAGAAGGGTACGCACAAGGCCGAAAAACAGAATAAGACATAAAACTCACGAAATAGATCACCCACCGTCAACGCTCATGCCCTCCTCACCAGGATTAATGCCAGCGGCCACTCGACCTCGACCTCGTCGTCCTCCACAACCTCGCTCACCTCTCGCCCGTCCTTGCCAGCCTCGACCTTGACCTTGGTCGCCCCTCGCATCAACGCCTTCCAAAATCGTATAGCCAGGTCTCCCTCAGGTCGAACGTCCCCCGGGTTACGTTCTAGAAACGTGTGCAGCGCGCCGCACGTGTGGACGTAGCCATGAACGTCTCGCCATATCATGCGTTTGCGATGAGAATTAACTGCGAAGAGTGCAGGTGTGGGTAGTATACTAGTATGCGCCTGAATGACTCGGGTGAATGGACGAGGAGCGATGAAAAAAAGGAGGACGCACCTGTGAAATAGATGCACTCGAACGCGCTAAACGCACCTAGTATGACCGTATGTGCATCTGGTGCTGCGACAAGGTGGTCTTCGAGGATCGCTCGTCCGGGTCATTGAAGGTAGGGACTGATGGAAGTCTTTGGGTTCGTGCCCTGGAAGAAATGGGACAAGAGGTGGGTCAGGATGGGGTATCTCGGGAAACGGAGCTCCGAGTAGGTCTGTATGCGCGAAGACGATCGGGGCGCGGGCGAAACGGAGACTCAGTGGGCGTACCCTGAACGCAAAGTTGCCGATCTCGGCGAGGACTCGGGATGCCTCGGGCCACATTTTGGACCAGTCGAACTAGTGGACAGATTGTGCTTCAAGATGGAGTGCGATTCGGTTGCGCATACATGGCCGCAGCTGGAGTCCAACTCTTTGGACATGTTCGTGAACCTGGATAAACGAGGAGTGCGTCGCGAGAGGTGAAAGAGGACAGACAGTTGAAGATGGTGTGGCACCTGTACATGTTCATCTTGTTCTGTAGCTGCTCCTTTCTCTGAGCTCCATATGCATTCTGTGGTCATGCAGTCACGTCAGTTGTGCAAGACGACCCGTCCGACGTAGTACATACGCGCGAGTCGGCAATCCACCGGTAGGCTTGCATTAACGTGGCAGGACTGAGATACTCCTCTTGGTTCTATAAATAGGACGGACAACTAGTCGATCAACATGCGTACAGAATACATTCGTATAGACCGTCGAGTTTCTTGCAGTCCTCTTGTGGTTACAAGAATTCACTTGTTTCGGGAGGGTTGTCGTTTTGGAGGCACGGCTTGATGGACTTGTACTGCTCGTAAAGGTAGGTGAGGTCCGGGGCGAGGTCCTTGACGATGTACACTGGAGGAGATTGAGCGCGTGAGTGGGAAGGACGCGTGGAAACAAGAGGTGATATTATGGACTGTGTGGAAGCGGGTAGATCTTTGAGTCCTTGGACGCATTCCTGTCGATGCGGCAGAGACAGGCGAGTGTTTTGCCCGTCAATATTCATGGCGCAAGAGCCGCAGATGCCTTCCCAGCAAGAGTGACCGAACATGAGTAAGGGGTCGACCTCGTTCTTGATCCTGATGAACGCATCGAGCACCTGTACGAGTGCGCGAAGAAACGGGTGAGACGAGTCGCACGAGAAGTCAAGGGATACGTGCCATGGGCCCGGTCTGATTGAGGTCGATGGTGTAGAACTGTAGAGTGGGATTCTTTTCTGGCTCGTCCGGATTCTGGTGTGCATGAGAGTACCAGCACGAAGGAGACTGACCTAACGAGAGATCTCGAATTCCCTCATCAAGGTCGCTTTCTCTGTTGGAACTGGCGGGTGAGGAAGCGAAGGAGCGACGGCGGAGAATGAGAGAAAGGGGAGCATGTATGCCTCCGAAGGAAAGACGGGAGCTGGAGGAATAGGTGGAAGGTAGTTCCTCCGCATTCATCTTCTCTCTATCCAAGCCAGACTTTGCCCCTTCCTCCTCAACTCACACCAGCCCCCAGTCGCCTTTTGCGTCCTCCTTTTCTTCCCCCACCCTTTTTGATTACCTCCAAACACTCGCCGAGAGTTTTGCCAAGGTCACCGTCGTTCGTCAAAATTGATCATTCGCAGATGCGATCAGACCATCATACCCGAAGCAATCTTTAGGCTCAAGTACAAATCCAGAGCGTCATGCGAGCACCTTCAGACCCTCTTCACCTACCAGTCCGCCTACAAGAAGCATTGAAACGACGCCAACGCGTCGGTGTTTAGGAAACTCAGTATGTCGTCTGTATCTCCGAGCGCTCTTGCCTGAAAAAAAATTATTCTCCTTTTCACGTGCAGTGCCAACAAGGCAAGCGCTCGCCCAGCGCCTTTGGCCGACGACCTCTCAGCAAGTATGCGGTACAGGTCATGCACAGACTGGACAGATTTGTCTAGATGCATATCGCTAAGATAGGAGGCCGGTCGGTCTTGGCCAGCTCCACGGCTATGCAGGTACTTCGGTTCGTAACGCTCATTGATGTGACGGGCCGAGAGCACCCGATTTCGATGCAGTGCTGTACGTCGTTCAAGGTGAGGTCCCTGCATGCCAGAGTCTGATTTGCCCGCGTGCTCGTCCACGTGTGGGAGGTGTGTATTGATGACGTCTTTTTCGTCGGTCGGTTATCGATAGCAACTTTAAGCCATACTCAAGGTCGTGCTCAAGACTGGCAAGTCTCGCAAGGCCCTCGTCCAGAAATGCTGTGTCGACGCTGGCCTGTACGACCTCTCGATAGACAAGGGATCGTAAGTTGTTCAAGTGACGAACGAAGCATCAAGATGGCCCTGCATCGACACTGGAACGAAGCTGATCATGTATGTCATCTTTCAGCAGAAGCAACCTTCATCCAGGATATATAAATGTCACTTGTGTGGGACACTCAACGAAGCAGAGTGTCGTAGTCTAACCGATTGGTCTGGTTGGCTTACAGAAGGTTTGCTCGACTAATAAATGCCTTCGTGGCTGGTTAGGGCAGACGTTGACTTTGGTGTGCAGCAAGGAATGTGGCGGACGGTTTCAGATTTTGCTCGAAAAGCGTAAAGGAAGAAAGGGCGTGTGTTCGGCTCCCCAGATGGATGATGATACGCGGACTTGCATACGAAATTTCCGTGTGAATGCGATCGTGCGTATTTTTAGACTAGTTCAACTTCGTCTCTCATTATTTTATGTTCGTGAACAGAAACGATTATCGAATGTGATCTGCTGATATTTCAATGGCTCGCTTTTTGTTTCACAGTCGGTCAGTTGTCACGTATTCTCCCCGCCTTTCTTCATATTGACTCTTGCGTTTTTTAAGGAGTACGTTGCCCTTTTGTGCCCATGGGACAGAGGAAGTGCATCAAGCCAACGATTGGGATCGAAGCCCGGTGCCTGTGGCGTAACCGTTAACCTATGGGTAAGTTTTCTCGGATATTTTCCCATGTCGACATATGTTGAGTGCGAGGCTCTATTACTTTTATTAGAGACATGCTCGAACTTAAGGCACTGCAGCGAGATTTATATCTCGCCCCACGGACTGCTAGCACACCGTCTGCTTCTGTTTATTTGCCTCGTGTGCCTATACCCTTACTGCGTCTCAACTAGTAGAAAGTCGAATCGACCGCGTGTCTGCATATTTCCCTTCTTTTCTGGACTGAATTATGTCATCTTTTTTCTTGTTCTACATGCTATTATCTATCGTCTGGCGAGCCGTTCCACCCCTTTTATCTTATTATTGCGTGCTACCCTTGGTTTACTAGACGCCGGCTGATATGCGAGGACATTGTCCCGAGGAAGAGATGACATGGTAAGATAACTTTCAGCGTTGTGTATAGTCTGTAGTGGGTAGTCGTTCGAGTAGACTGCAGTACAAACGTACAAACGATTCGGAATAAAACTACTATTTAATGATTGCGTTGTTGACCAAGTGACAATAACATGATTTTTTTCAATGTTCAACTTATTTTTTGTTCTACATGTATAATGTTGTTGCGACCGCACCGTTATCGTGTTCCTTCTCATATTTATAGTTCAGAAATCGATCTATGGACCACTGATGCTCCACAAACACGATCGTTCTGCGTGATTGTTATTGTAAACCCCGATCCGTGGGTTATGGGCATGCGGGCGTCAAATGCCTCGTGTATGGCAAAGCGAGCGCTCGTCGTCGGCGCTGGGCTCCTTTAACACTTAGGCTCTCACCTTCGTCGTTGAGTGAGACACCCCGCTGTCGACCTAGTCGAAACCTCAAGTCTCCCTCGTCGCAGGTATGTCTTGCTGGTTAGATGACTACGTACCTGAGTCCGAGCTGAGCGAATCTTTAGTCGGGACCAAGTCGATCCGTCTCGTGCATACTACCCCACTTGCCGCGTCGTGTCGCAATGTCCGATTCAGGTGAGTATTGACTCGGAGCATCACTCGGATGAGCGACAACGCATTTGCCAGATACATCTGTTGGATCGCTGCTTCGGCGTGCCGATACATTCTACAAGCGGTTTAACGAAAGAGGAGGGTTGACTGACCTGGAAGAGGCGCTACGTCTCGCACGCCGCGCATTGGAACATTGCCCGCACGGTAATCCCGATCGAGGCTATGCAATGCATCAGGTTTCACTTTACCTTCATGAACGTTTCAACCAGCTCGGGGAACTGTCTGACTTGGAAGAAGTTATCGCCTACGACCGGAGATTGTTGGAACTTCGCCCGCCGGGGCACTACGCCAGAGGGGTTTCCCTATGTAACCGTGCAATGAGCCTCTCTAAACGTTTTAAGCAGGTTGGAAATCTGGCAGACATCAACGAGGCTGTTTCGCTGGGACGTAGCGCGTTGGAAATTTGCCCGCCAGGGGATCCCAACCGAGGCAATTCACTGGACAATGTTTCTGCTCACCTCACTATCCGCTATCAAGGGCTTGGAGCCGTTCAAGATTTGGAAGAGGCAATCGCTCTCAAGCGCCTTGCATTAGAACTTACCTTATCCTATCGAGATCAAGTACTGAGCAGGCTTTCTGAAAACCTTCATGATCGCTTCAAGCTACTTGGAGAACTGCCGGATATCGAGGATGCGCTCGCCATTCAACGTGCTGCACTGGAGCTTCGCCCTGAAGGTCATCCACACCGGACTGATTCACTTGGACGTCTTTCAGAATGTCTCTATCTCCGCTTTGGACGACTGGGAGAATTGACTGACCTGGAGGAAGCCCTTGCTCTTCAAAGTGCTGCATTGAAGCTTCAGCCTGGAAAGCATCCCCGTCGAGCAACTGGACTCAGCAATATTGCAAGGTGCTTCCATGCTCGTTTCAAAAAGAACGGAGCTCTATCAGACTTGGATGAAGCTCTTAGCATAGAACGAGACGCACTCGAACTTCGCGCAAAGGGGCATCCCGATCGAGCTGACTCCCTCGGGAGCCTTGCACGTTATTTCCATGCTAGATTCATGCACAAGAGTAACGTAGCAGACCTTGAAGAAGTGTTCAATTTGTATTCGCAGCTCTCAGACGCCCTCCATACAGCATTCCTCAAGGACGTCCAGTGTGCCAGTCAATGGATACAGATTGCCGAAGAACACAAGCACAGCACCACGATTCTAGCCTACCAAACATTTATGCATCTCGCTGGTCGCTATCTTACCACCCTCCCATCTCTACCACAACATCTTTCGCAACTTAAACAACTCACCCAATCTGCGGCGGCAGACGCATTTTCAGCCGGTGTTCGCTACGCCAGCCCTTCCATGGCTGTCGAGCTTCTAGAGCAGGCTCGTGGGATATTCTGGAGACAGTTGGTTCGTCTCCGATCTCCTCTTGACGACGTGAGAGCATATGGAGAGAAGGGGAAGGAGTTGGCAGACAAGTTCACGCGGGCAGCTGGGTTGCTGAGTCGCGGTGCGCTTGATGGAGCGTTTAATTCTGATTCTCGACACGATCGCGCGTTTCATCTGAACAAGCAGCTGCAAGACGTCATCGCTGACATTCGCAAATTACCTGGCCTCTCTCGCTTCCTCCAGCCACTATCATTCTCTGAACTCCGACTAGCAGCTGCTTGCGGACCAGTGATCATCGTCAATGCTAGCCAGTACGGCTGTGATGTCGTCATTCTTCTAATAGACAGACGCCCCATCCACATTCCTCTTCAAATCACCTCTGCCCGCGTCGCCCAATTATCGTCGACCATTCGTTCCCTCATACGGCTTTCCAAATTCCATGAGGTTCCTATGAACCAATTTGTACCTTATCTACGAGAACTTTGGGACTTCGTCGTTTCCCCAATTGTCAAAGCTCTCAGAAGGTCGCGATGTTTCCCTGGTTCGCGCGTGTGGTGGTGTCCCACTGGCGAATTTTCCCTCATTCCTCTGCACGCGGCAGGGTCATACAGGAAGGGCGATTTCAACTTCTCGGACTATTACATTTCTTCCTACACGCCTACCCTTTCCGCTCTCATCCGGGCTCGACAGAAGATGTGGATGTTTGAACTCGTCGAACAACATCGTTTTCTTATCGTCGGACAAGCGGAGTGTCCAGGAGAGAACAAATTGACTTCTGTGGAGACAGAGATGTTGAATGTAGAGAAGCGGGTTGGATGTAGTGCGACGGTGACGCGGGTTGAAGGCGAGGAGGCACGAATAGAAAAGGTCGGAGAAGAGCTCAACAGGACACACATGGCTCACTTTGCATGCCACGGAATTCCAAACGAAAAGCGTCCCTTCGAATCGGGATTCGGTTTAGGCGACGGGCTGCTCAAGATCGAAAAGATCACGGAGTATGACCTGGAGAACGCGCAATTCGCTTACCTGTCGGCGTGTCATACGACGGTTGGAGACCAGGACAGTCCTGACGAGGCGATTCACCTTGCTGCTGCTATGCAATTTGCCGGGTTTGCATCAGTGATCGGGACGATGTGGGCGGTGGATGATTCACTGACGGACGGAATCACATCGAAATTTTACGAGCATATGAAGGACGAAGATGGGCATTTAGATCCGAGTCGGGCAGCTGAGGCGTTACACTTGACGATGAGAAGTCTTTTTGTACGTGGGTGTAAGGTACCGTTTGATCAGCGGATTGTGTACGTTCATATCGGTCCCTAGCTGTTCCGTGTTTCGATTGGTATGCGATGTTACATGTTTACGTTGGCTGGTTACTCCATCCAGTTATATTATAATCACTGCAGTATACGTATTCTTGCGAAGTTGTTGTGTGTATACTCATGAGCAGATTCTGAAGTCGCCTGATTGTCTCCGAAGGGCTCGCCTGGATCTTTCGTTTCGCATGGAACATGTATATACGTAAAACCGCGTCGTACCTTGTGATAGAAGGCTTGGACGTAGTTACATGATTAGTCTCAATTTAAAGGCGATCTGCTGTATATTTTCTGAAGCGTTGTTTCAATCGAAAATAACCCACCAACAGTATTACCGCGCAACATGTCCGTATGTACCACAATGATGTCTACATCGACCACGCCCCTCTTAAAGACAAGGGTATCGCACAAAGTCGAAAAAAAATAAGGCATACACTCACGAAAGAGATCACCCACCGTCAACGCCAGCGCCCACTCGACCTCGACCTCGTCGTCCTCCACAGGTCACCTCTCGCCCGTCCTTGCCAGCCTCGGCCTCGACCTCGGTCGCCCCCCGCATCAATGCCTTCCAGAGCCGCATCGCCAGGTCTCCCTCGGGTCGAACGTCCCCCGGGTTACGTTCCAAAAACATGTGCAGCGCGCTGCACGTACGGACGTAGCCATGAACGTCTCGCCACGTCATGCGTTTGCGCATGAGAATTGGCTACGAAGAAGGCAGGTGTGGGTAGTTTGCGCCTGAATGACTCAGGTGAACGGACGAGGAGCGATGAAAAAAAGGAGGACGCACTTGTGAAACAGATGCGCTCGAACGCGGTAAACGCACCTGGTATGACCGTACGTGCATCTGGCACTGCGACGAGGTGGTTTTTGAAGATCGTTCGTCCGGGTCGCTGAAAGTAGGGGCCGACTGAAGTCTTTGGGTCTGTGCCCTAGAAGAAATGGGTCAAGAGGGGCGTCAGAGTGGTGGGGAAACGGAGCTCTGAGTAGATCTAAGAATTGGCGCGCGGGCGTAACGGAGATTGGGCGTACATACCAAGATGGCAAATGTGCCGCGTTCCTCGCGAGGACTCGGAACGCTTCGGGCCACATTTTGGACCAGTCGAACCGGCGTCCTGATTGTACTACGAGACGGAGTGCGATTCGGTTGCGGGGTATCTCTGGAAACAGAGCTCCAAGTAGGTCTGTATGCGATGAGAATTGGCGCGCGGGTGTCATGGAGAGAGCGTACCCAGATAGCAAAGGTGCCGTTCTTGGCGAGCACTCGGGATGCCTCGGGCCACATTTTGGACCAATCGAGTCAGTGGCCTGATTGTGCTACGAGACGGAGTGCGATTCAGTTGCACATACATGGCCGCCTGGAGCACGGGACGTACCTGGAATCATGACGTCGATGCTCCCATCTTGAAGAAACGCCAAGTTTTCGGCTTCAGGCTATATGTATGTAATCCTGTCCGATGCTGGTGTCGATCCCGATTCCGCTGTCGATTGGAGGAGCGCAAGCCGGGCAGCGTCCATCATGCCCTTACTTGGATCGACGCCAACGACCTGCTCAAAAGTCGTCAATTCGACCGTCGCTTGACCTGCACTCGTTACGATCAAAAACCACAGCAAACCAGGAACCAGGCAAAAAAAAAAATCGCACCGGTCCCACAGCCAAGATCGACAGTCATGTCCCATTGCCCCGCGCCCACAACGTGGAAACGGAAAATGTGATCAAAGAGCGCATGGGGATATGTTGGTCCAGACGCGGCGCTAAACGTCGATTGACCAAACGTCGCCGCGATCAGTTAATTACGAGTTGACTCGTCCGGTCACCACTCCCTGGTCAGTCGGCTTTATCGGCTTGGTTAGCATTTCGAGGTCAATGCATCAGCCTATGGCAGAACTTAATGTCGCAGCATCATCGACATGAATAACCATTGCTGTGAAATGACGACATGAAGTAGTGCACATGCGTTTCAGCCAATCAACGTATGAAACCTGATCCCTACGCGGGTGTATCGGAGCACCTACTCCGCTGTGAGTTCGAGCTTGATCTCCCTTTGGACATGTTCGTGAACCTGGATAAACGAGGAGTGCGTCGCGAGAGGTGAAAGAGGACGGACAGTTGAAGATGGTGTGGCACCTGTACATGCTCATCTTGTTCTGTAGCTGCTCCTTTCTCTGAGCTCCATATGCATTCTGTGGTCATGCAGTCACGTCAGTCGTGCAAGACGACCCGTCCGACGTAGTACATATGCGCGAGTCGGCAATCCGCCGGTAGGCTTGCATTAACGTGGCAGGACTGAGATACTCCTCTTGGTTCTATTAATAGGACGGACAACTAGTCGATCAACATGCGTACAGAATACATTCGTATAGACCGTCGAGTTTCTTGCAGTCCTCTTGTGATTACAAGAATTCGCTTGTTTCGGGAGGGTTGTCGTTTTGGAAGCACAGCTTGATGGACTTGTACTGCTTGTAAAGGTAGGTGACGTCCGGGACGAGATCCTTGACGATGTACACTGGAGGAGATTGAGCGCGTGAGTGGGAAGGACGCGTGGAAACAAGGGGTGATATTACGGACTGTGTGGAAGCGGGTAGATCTTTGAATCCTTGGACGCATTCCTGTCGATGCGGCAGAGACAGGCGAGAGTGTTTTGCCCGTCAATATTCATGGCGCAAGAGCCGCAGATGCCTTCCTGGCAGGAATGACAGAATATGAGTAAGGGGTCGACCTCGTTCTTGATCTTGATGAGCGCATCGAGCACCCGTACGAGCGCGCGAAGAAACGGGTGAGACGAGTCGCACGAGAAGTCAAGGGATACGTGCCATGGGCCCGGTCTGATTGAGGTCGATGGTGTAGGACTGTAGAGTGGGATTCTTTTCTGGCTCGTCCGGATTCTGGTGTACATGAGAGTGCCAGCACGAAGAAGAAAAGCACAAACGGTAGATCTTGAATTCCCTCATCAAGGTCGCTTTCTCTGTTGGACCTGGCGGGTGAGGAAGCGAAGGAGCGACGGAGGAGAATGAGAGAAAGGGAAGTATGTATGCCTCCGAAGGAAAGACGAGAGTTGGAGGAATAGGTGGAAGGTAATTCCAAATGACACCAACGCGTCAGTGCTTCGCGTCATATTTCCTCATGCACTCCACGTTCATCTTCTCTCTATCCAAGCCAGAATATGCCTCTTCCTCCTCAGCTCACACCAGCCCCCAGTCGCCTCCATTTCATTCCCCACCCTCTTGGGTTACCTCCAAACACTCGCCAAGAGTTTCGCCAAGGTCACCATCGTTCGTCAAAAATGACCATTCGCAGACGCGATCAGACCATCATACCCGAAGCAATCTTTAGGCCCAAGTTCAAATCCGGAGCGTCATGCGAGCACCTTCAGCTACCAGTCCGCCTACAGGAAGCATTGAAACGACGCCAACGCGTCAGTGTTTAAGAAACTCAGTGTGTCGTCTGTATCTCCGAGCGCTCTTGCCTGACAAAAATTCTTCTCCTTTTCACGTACAGTGCCAACAAGGCAAGCGCTCATCCAGAGCCTTTGGCCGATGACCTCTCAGCAAGTACGCGGTACAGGTCATGCACAGACTGGACAGATTTGTCCAGATGCACGTTGCTAAGATAGGAGGGAGGTCGGTCTTGGCCAGCCTCACGGCCATGCAGGTACTTTGGTTCGCAACGCTCATTGATGTGACGGGCCGTGAGCACCCGATCTCGATGCAGTGCTGTACGTCGTTCGAGGTGAGACCCCTCCATACCAGAGTCTGATTTGCCCGCGTGCTCGTCCACGTGTGGGAGGCGTGTATTGATGACATCTTTTTCGTCGGTCGGTTATCGATAGCAACTTCAAGCCATGCTCAAGGTCGTGCTCAAGACCAAGTCTCGCAAGGCCCTCGTCCAGAAACGCTGTGTCGACGCTGGCCTGTACGACCTCGCGATAGACAAGGGATCGCAAGTTGTTCAAGTGACGAACGAAGCATCAAGATGGCCCTGCATCGACACTGGAACGAAGCTGATCATGCGTGTCATCTTTCAGCAGAAGCAACCTTCGTGCAGGATATCTAAATGTCACTTGTGTGGGACACTCAACGAAGCAGAGTGTCGTAGTCTAATCGATTGGTCTGGTTGGCTTACGGAAGGTTCCCTCGACTGGTAAATGCCTTGGTGGCTGGTCAGGGCAAACGTTGACTTTGGTATGCAGCAAGGAATGTGGCGGACGGTTTCAGATTTTGCTCGAAAAGCGTAAAGGAAGAAAGGGCGTGTGTTCGGCTCCCCAGATGGATGATGATACGCGGACTTGCATGCGAAATTTCCGTGTGAATGCAATCATGCGTATTTTCAGACTAGTTTGACTTCGTCTCTCATTTTTTTGGTTCGTGAACAGAAAGTACGTGGTCGTAATGGGATTATCGAATGTGATCTGCTGACATTTCAACGGTTCGCTTTTTGTTTCACAGTCGGTCAGTTGTCACGTATTCTCCCCGCCTTTCTTCATATTGACTCTTGCGTTTTTGAAGAAACACGTTGCCTTTTGTGCCCATGGGACAGAGAAAGTGCATCAGGCCGACGATTGGGATCGAAGCCCGGTGCCTGTGGCGCAACCATTAACCTATGGGTGAGTTTTCTCGGATCATTTCCCATATCGACATATGTTGAGTGCGAGGCTCTATTGCTTTTATTAGAGACATGCTCGAACTTAAGGCACTGCAGCGAGATTTATATCTTGCCCCACAGACTGCTAGCACACCGTCTACTTCTGTCTATTTGCCTCGTGTGCCTATACCCTTACTGCGTCTCAACTAGTAGAAAGTTGAATCGACCGCGTGTCTGCGTATTTCCCTTCTTTCCTGGACTGATTTATATCTTCTTTTTTCTTGTTCTACATGCTATTATCTATCGTCTCGCGAGTCGTTCCGCCCCTTTTATCTTATTGTTGCGCGCTACCCTTGGTTTACTAGACGCCGGCTGATATGCGAGGACATTGTCCAGAGGAAGAGATGACATGGTAAAATGATTTTCAGCGTTGTGTATAGTCTGTAGTGGGTAGTCGTTCGAGTAGACTGCAGTACAAACGTACAAACGATTCGGAATAGAACTACTATTTGATGATTGTGTTGTTGACCAAGTAACAATAACATGATTTTTTTCAATGTTCATCTTATTTTTTGTTCTGCATGCATAATGTTGTGGCGACCGCACCGTGATCGCGTTCCTTCTCATATTTAAAGTTCAGAAATCGAACTATGGACCACTGATGCTCCACAAACACGATCGTTCTGCGTGATTGTTATTGTAAACCCCGATCCGTGGGTTATGGGCATCCGGGCGTCAAATGCCTCGTGTATGGCAAGGTGAGCGCTCATCGTCGGCGCTGGGCTCCTTTAACACTTAGGCTCTCACCTTCGTCGTTGAGTGAGACACCCCGCTGTCGACCTAGTCGAAACCTCAGGTCTCCCTCGTCGCAGGTATGTCTTGCTGGTTTAGATGACTACGTACCTGAGTTCGAGCTGAGGGAATCTTTAATCAGGACCAAGTCGATCCGTCTCGCGCATACTACCCCACTTGCCACGTCGTATCGCAATGTCCGATTCAGGTGAGTATTGACTCGGAGCATCACTCGGATGAGTGAAGAACGCATTTTCCAGATACATCTGTTAGATCGCTGCTTGGTCGTGCCAAACAATTCCACAAGCGGTTCAAAGAAAGAGGAGGATTGACTGACCTGGACGAGGCGCTCCGTCTCGCATGCTGCGCATTGGAACTTTGCCCGCACGGCAGCCCCGATCGACACTATGCAATGAATCAGGTTTCATTTTACCTCCATGAACGTTTCAACCAGCTCGGGGAACTGTCTGACTTGGAAGAATCAATCGCCTACGACCGGAGAGTGTTGGAACTTCGCCCGCCGGGGCACTACGCCAGAGGGATTTCCCTACGTAACCTTGCAACGAGCCTCTCTAAACGTTTTAAGCAGGTTGGAAATCTGGCAGACATCGACGAGGCTGTTTCGCTGGGACATAGCGTGTTGGAACTTTGCCCGCCAGGGCATCCCGACCGAGGCGATTCACTGGACAATGTTTCTTTTCACCTCACTATCCGCTATCAATGGCTTGGAACATTGCTAGATTTGGAAGAGGCGATTGCCCTCAGGCGCATCGCACAGAAGCTTCCTCTATACTATCAAGATGGTCTACTGAGCA